>CM024720.1:19255750-19425964 GCA_014182545.1 Eucalyptus globulus
TTGCAAATTTACTTTTCCCGTCCCATTTACCCGACTTTGATTGAATGTCTGCCTCCTTTTTTTTTTTTTGATCTGAAACGATGATGCTTTTCATTCAAGGAGGACGAAAGTTACAACCCATAGAAAGGGCGTCGATACATAGTAAAGTCATTAACTCTAGAGGAGGAGATATAGACCAAGAAGGTGAAAGTGAAATATGGGCTTGGGCCTTAGCGGCCTAATCAGCTGCAGCATTGGCTTCTCTTCGGCAATGTTGAATACGCAGGTGGGGGAAAGAGAAACACAACGCTGAAATGTCTGCAACAAGCGCGCGGATCTCTTATGGTGACGAACGGTGATCGTTGAAGATCTCCACAAGAGTCAGATAGTCAAACTCGATGATGAGGTGAGCTTCTTCCTTTTCCTGTTCTAGCAAATAAGTGAGAGTGGAAACAAGGGCTTGGATCTCACATTGCAGGGGAGAAGACGCATGAACTATGCAGGAGAATCCGTCGATCAAAACACCGGTGTGATCCCTGAGGACACACACGATTGCACCCATGTCAGTAGCCGAGGGAAAAGCCCCATCGATATTGGCCTTGAAGCTGCCCCGATCCAGTGGAGTCCAAACTTGATTAGGGTTGAGCAGAGCATTTCCTGCTTTGGTTGATTGCTGCATCGAGCTGCTGTACGGCTTTGCTTCAGCAAGCGCCACATCTACTAGCTGGTCAGGAGTGGTCCGTTGATGCCGAAAAGTGAAATGGTTTCGCGCCTTCCATAGCTGCCAAAGGATGGAGGCAATAATCTCCTTGGAAGGTAAGCTCGACTGATTTTCAAAAACGTCCTCAAGCCACGCATCTATTCGATTTCTCCTGTAAGTTGAATGATCAATTTGTACTCTAGAGTGAGACCAGATCTTCTTAGTCCATGGGCAAAATAAAAGAATATGTTCAGTAGTTTCAGGTGTATGATAGAACAAAACTGACATACTGGATCCTGTATGATGTGTTTTCGAAAGAGGTTAGATTTTGTAGGGAGAGCATTATGACATAATGACCATATAAAAACTTGAATCCTAGGGGGAGTCTTTAGATTTCAGATATGTCGCCAGAGACGGGCTGATGGCTGATAAGAGGATGAGGCTAGATTGCTGTTTTTGGGGTGGCTTGATTGTCTGAGGATGTGGTAGGCAGATTTAACTGAATATTGACCTGTTTGTGTGCCTGTCCAGATGAGATGGTCTGATGTAGGAGCATGACTTAATGGGATATTGGTAATCTCCTCAACTATGTGCTGGTCAAAATTGTGTCGTAGAAGAGGGATATTCCAAATATGCTCATTTGGGACTATAAAACCAGCAACCAGGTTTGATTCTTCTCTAGGCGTTGGTCCACCGATGATTCCACTAGTGAGCCATTTATCCTCTCGGATTTTGATTTGCTGTCCATCACCAATAGACCACTGTAACTTAGAAATGATAGCATCTCGACATAAGAGTAAGCTTTTCCATCCCCAAGAGGAATTTTTCCTTTCCTTGCTTGCGAAAAGCTGCTAGAATGGTAATATAGGCCTTTAAAAAGTCTACCCCATAATGAGGATGGGTTTTGGAAAAGTCCCCAGGCTTGCTTCCCTAAGAGGGCTCTATTGAAGGTTAGTAAATCTTGAAAGCCGAGGCCTCCTTCTAGCTTCCTTTCTTTGAGTAGATCCCATGCCCTCCAATGTATACCAAATGTAGTGCTGCTGGTTTGCCACCGGAATTTAGCGATTTTCCGCTCAATAGACTTACATATGGAAACATGAAGTTTGAATATGGACATTGCGTATTGTGGGAGTGCCTGCACTACCATTTTTAACAAAATTTCCTTTCCCCCTTTAGAAATAAAGTGCTCTTTCCAACCTTCAAGTTTGGCGTTGACACGACCCAAAATCCAAGCGAACATATCTTTCTTGGACACACCCCAATCAGATGGAATACCCAAATACTTGCATATCTTATATATAACATGAACTCTTAACTCTGCTGCGAGGTTTTGTTGCAAAATTAAGGGATAGCCCCTACTACAGAATATACCAGATTTGTTTCTGTTTATAGACTGGCCCGTGGCAACACAGTACTGTTGTAAAATATTGGCTAGATTTTGGCTTTCTAGGGTGCTTCCATTCAAGAAAAATATGGCATCATCTGCGAAAAATAAATGGGAAAGGGTAGGGCAGTACCTATTCAGTTTAATTCCTTTGAGAGTACCAGAGTGAACAGCTTGGTGCATGAGAGTAGATAACAGGTTGGCTAAGAGGATGAACAAATATGGAGATAGTGGATCCCCCTGTCTTAGACCCCTTGTAGGATGGAAGTATTCCAATGATTCTCCATTAAATTTAACGCTAAATGTTGATGTGGTGATACATTGCATCACCCACCTAACCCATTGATCATGGAACCCCAGTCGTTTAAGATAGTCCTCTAAAAAATCCCACTCAACCCGATCATAAGCCTTCTGCATGTCTAATTTTAACACCGCCTGAAAAATGTTTCTTTTGTTTTCGGATTTTTAAATGATGCATAACCTCTTGCACAACCAAAATATTGTCTTGGATCTGTCTACCTGTGACATAAGCACTTTGTTCTGTTGAAATTAATCCTGGGAGCCACTGCTTTAAACGGTTTGCCAACACCTTTGAAATGATTTTGTATATGAAATTGCATAGACTAATGGGTTGATACTGTTCTAACCTTTCCGGGTGTGGAACCTTCGGGATGAGAGTAATGAGAGTTCTATTGAAAGTAGAGGGCATCACTCCTGAATTGAAAAAATTGTTGATTGATGTATATATGTCCTCTTGAATGATATCCCAGTGGTTATGATAGAATAACCCATTGAAACCATTCGGTCCTGGGGCTTTGTTGGCTCCAAGCTGGAAAGTAGCTTGTTTAACTTCCTCCCTAGAAACAACTGCTGTTAAGCTTGCGTTCATTTCTGCTGTAATGACCTGGGGGCATTGCATAAGAACAGGCACATAATTTCGGTAGCCAGTCGAGCGATAAAGATTTTGGAAATATGTTTGCGTTTTGTGCTTGAGCTGAGTAGAATCTCGGATCCAGCCAAGGTGCTCGTCTTTTAGCATGCTGATATGATTCCGTTGTTTGCGTTGAATTGTCGCCGCATGAAAGAACTTTGTATTCTTGTCTCCCCCATTTAGCCATCGGATCCTTGAACGCATTGCCCAATATGTTTCCTCTCGCTGCCATATGTTGTGAATTTCTTCTTGTAGACTGGATACAAGTGCCTTATCATAGGTATAACCTGGTTGATTAAGATGATTCTGAATCTATTGTTGTAACGTAGACTTGTTGCTGATCTTTACTTGAAAAGGGATTTACTCTACTTGGCGAGAGCAAAGGAAGTACGTTGAAGCTTGCTGGTCAAGGATTGAGCCCGTTGATGATGAAGCCCACGCATTGCTAATAATCAATCGACAGGCTTTCTCTTGAAGCCAGAAAGCCTCAAAGATGAAAGTTTTCTTTCGTTTTAAAGAGTTCGGTTCGGTGAGTAAGAGAAGAGGACTATGATCTGAGGCTAAAGCAGGATAAGCAAAGACTTCCGCCCCCGGGTAAGATAATCTCCATTCAACTGTGCACAGGGCCCTGTCGAGCCTTTCTTTAATAGCTTCATCACCATCTCTTTTGTTCACCCATGTATAAAAGCAACCCTTGCTTTCAATATCCATAAACATGCAATCATTCACAAATTCTCGAAAGGAATGTAATCTATATGGCTCAACTATCTTTTTGCCCTCATTTTCCCAATGATATAGTATGTCATTAAAATCACCTATACACACCCATGGAAACATATTTGAAGACCTGATTTGTCTGATATCTGCCCATACTTGTTGTTGTCGATGGTATATCGAAGGTGCATGAAGACATGTGAGTCTCATGGTTTTTGCACTTTGATTCTCTATACAAATTGTGTCTATAAAGTGGCTAGTAGAATGCTCCACAGTTAAAGTCACCTCTTGGTCATCCCAAAAAATTACCAGACCTTCGGCCAAACCCATAGGATTCACCACAAAATAACTTGAAAACTTCATATTTCTCTTCAGATTGTGGATCACCGTTTCTTAATTTTTCGTTTCCATCAAAAAAAAAAAAAATGTTAGACCTTTCACTGGCCACAAGGGCCCTTAATGCTTGAATTGTCGGGGGGTTGCCTAGCCCCTGACAATTCCAACTGATGATCCTCATTTGTCATGTGGTGGCTTTTTTGGGCAAGCTAGCACGACCCATTTTCCAACCCCTTCAGTGGAAAAGATAGGGGTATCTATGAGGTTTGAGTCGTCTAGAACTTCGTTTGCATTAGAACACATCCCATGAGGATTATATCTTTTAGTTTTTTTTTTTTTTTCAGTGGACTAGACTTTGAGGTCGACCTTGGAGTTTTGATCTTTTTACTGATCGAGGAATCCTTTACTGCACTGTTTAGTAAAGTTAACTAGTTAATCACAGGGGATTTCTGTTTTGGGTCAGCAAGAGGAGAAGAAAGCTGCTGCATACTTGTGGCATTGCAATGAGGGGATTGTTCTGCTCTAGTCTCCACAGTTGCTAGTTGCTGAATATGAATATGAGGTGCTTCAAGAAGTAAGGGAGGTGCCTGCAGTTGAGTTTCTGGTATGATTTCTTCAACATCTTCTTGATCCAGGTGTTGCTTATAAAATACAAACCAGAATGGGCTATGTTGATTGACCTCTGCCCTCAACCACTTACCATAAGACAAGTTATCATTTCCATCTATTTTTGCTGCATCATAAGGGATGTCGTTGCAGTACATGGCATAATGGCCTAGGATTCCGCATGAATAACAATAATGTGATAGGCGTTCATACCGAAAGTCGATCCATATGTGTTTCCCATCCAATCGATAAGTTTACCAGATTTCGAGGTTCTTGTAAATTAAGTTCAACTTTTGCCCTCACCGATCTAACCGAAGAACTGTCTTTGCTATCAATTCTCACTTCCTACACTGGGCCAAGTTGTCTAACAGCTTTAATGATCATATTTTTAGTACATCGTTCGAGAGGAAGTCCGTAAATTTGCACCCAGAACGCACAAGTTGTAAAGTCGTAGCAGTGCAAAGGAGTGTTGGGCAGCCAAGGTTTCAGAATAATCAGGTGATGTCCGAACAACCAATGGCCGTTATCTAATATTCGCTGCCTTTCCCCTTCTGAATTGAATTTGAAGACATAGAGCCCTTCTTCACGTTGTGAAATTTCGACGTGATCATTTCGCCATACTCTTTTTAAGGTATTCTGAAAAGCTGGAAAGTTGATAGTAGGATTGGACATAATTTTACCTATTAATGTGAGTTTACATTCTTGCAGCTTCGCCGACGGTACTTCATCTTCCCATATTTCCACTTCCTGTTCAGGCCAGAGTCGTCCAAGTCGTTGGCAGGGCAGCAACCCGGGCATCTTCTTGCTGATGAGATTGTTCCATGAAAACTATCAATGGGAGATGAATTGGTGCAACATGCAAACACCGATGGAGATGGCATCAAGAAAAGTGCAGACTATGGGATTGCCCGAATACACAG
Organism: Eucalyptus globulus; assembly: GCA_014182545.1. Lineage (NCBI taxonomy): Eukaryota > Viridiplantae > Streptophyta > Magnoliopsida > Myrtales > Myrtaceae > Eucalyptus > Eucalyptus globulus. The sequence continues at coordinate 19,261,321 of CM024720.1, forward strand.
GGAAAGAAAAGTGGAAGTGCGATGATGGTAAAAGTTAAAATTGAGGGGAATTCTCTGGATGATGAGATGAGAAGTAAAAGTATCCTTGCATGCAAGGATTACGAACAGAAAGAGGGAGGCGGAGCTTGCAAGGATGGAATGGAAGATATTACTAGAGAAATCACATATTGAATTTGCTGTAATTGCATGGATAATGTGATGAAAGGAAGAAGATGGAGGAAAAGCCACCGATTCAAGATAGGACATAGATCATCTAACTGGAATTGGAACAGAAAGATTTGCGATGGGTGTGAATGCAGTTTGACGATAAGGAAATTGCCATTAAGAAGGCAAAAGGTAGATAATCAGTGGAATTAGGGTTCAAAGAAGACTTAACAGACTAGCATGGCGGTAGAGAAAGACTCGACAAAACGAGAGCTAAAGCCAAGTTACCACTATCATTTATAATGTCTGCCTCCTTTACAGCACCCTCAATCCGTCTACGAATTTATGCACTTTGGATTGAGATTGAAGAATTGGGCCCTATTTGCTGTTCAAAATCCGAGTGGAAATAGGAGGGTGTTGGGTCTCCCGTCAAAAAGTTGGAAACTTCATGGTAAAAGCAGGTCCAAAGAAGATATCTTCTGGCGAAAGCGGCTCTTCATCGATTTACGGTCTCTTAATTACGGGAACCTAACGACCATACACATATGTGAAACGACATTTCTGTAAAGAAATACATATAACTTTGCAATACGTAGTCAAGGAAAGTAGATCAAGCAGAGAAAACAGATAGGCAACAAAAGAAAACCCTTCTCAGATAAGAGATTGACACGGACAAACGAACAAAAGAGATCCATAAAAGCAAGCATAGCAAGTGAATTTTGATGTGGCCGCAAGCCCGTCTCAAGTTATCGACTATATTTTCTGATGGCCCAATTTGAAAACTTGATTATAAACCATTGCCCAAGAGAAGCAACTAAAGTAGCGGACTAGGTAGCTAAAACCCATAGAGGTAATTATCTTCTTAGAGATTGGCTTACTAATCCTCCTAGTACATGGGACCTTATTGTTTCTGAGGCCTGTGTTTTTTGCGTGAAGTAATGAAGCTCGACTAAAAAAAAAGTTATCAGATATTCCAAAAAGAATAAAGAAATCAGACTTGGCTGCCTGTCAGGCATCATTCCATGCTATAGAAATTGCCGGAGAAATCAAAAGGCAGCAAGACCAACCTTCAGCAAGTTAGAAAGAAACAAATACCAGATCTTTCCAATCATTCAAACTGTAATTTGCTTAAATGTTCCTAAGGACGGGCAAGATGGTAATTGTGCTATGTTCTAGAGTTCTCTCGGGATAAATGTCAGTAGTTGGTAGGCCAAGAGATGCGATCTTATCCGCTAAATCGAATATGGATCAACGGTTGTAACGAGATGACTACTAGTATAAAAAGGGTGCCCTCCCTTTATTGTGATCATTCAAGCCATTGGTTCCTTTCTCTTCCAGAGCTTCTCTCTAAAATTCTCTCTCTATAATCCATATCACATGAATCTTATTTTTATTTTATTATAGCTACTAGGAAAATTGACACTACAAAGTTACAACTGTACATCGAATAGTCATGTTAGTCACCTTGTACTCAAACATCTGTCAACATATGCTTGCAATACCGGCAATACCGAGAGTATTGTGGCTCATTTCACCTCTAATCGGAAGAGAACATCCTGAAACATATTCAACAAGCACATCCCAAAGTTCAAAATTGTTTATTAAAGGAAAAAAAAGTATTCCTTGAACAGAGTCATAAAATAAATTTCTTTAGCAACAATTCCAAGGAAGACCCAATCCTGAGCAAATGTTCCAAGTGTATAGGCATCCTTCAACCAAACCTCCTTGACAACCCACTTTACAAGTACATTTTCATTCTTGCCATTTCTCTAAGTAAAATTGGAGTAAGATTGAGTAGTATAAAAAGTTTATAGTAATGGATCAAATTAACAATTTGGTGGGAAAGTAAGTATCCATTGGTGATATTCTTAGATACTCATCCTCGGTAGGACCAAGCTCCTTGAGAGCTCACTTCCACCCACAGCTCATAATTATCTTTATGTTAAAGTAATGACATGTGTTAGAGTTGGCAGGCCTCCACTTTATCGAAGATGGGCAGTACCTTTTTCCATTTGTCTCCTTGCATTCAACCATTAGAACTAGCTCCTCGAGGTAGGAATATGAGGAGTCAAATTTTTTAGAGATGATTGGAATACATATCTTGTACTAGTTGATGGCATTACGAATTTCATGAGTAATGCCTTTACTCATGAGGGATGGATCATTGTTAAACATTTTCATTCTGGTATCGACAAGACTGACCTCAAGGTAAGAAGCCAAGCTGGATCGAATATTCTAACCATAAAAGTCAAGAACACTTACCATTTACTTTATCTTATTTTCTTCTCCAAAATGTATAGATACATTGCAACCCAATACCAAATTGATGGTGATAAAATGTAATTATTATACTAAATATTCTGAAAGACAGAATTAACCTTAAATAATGAATGCAGAGAATACTTATGAATGGTAGGTAGGCCTTTGGCTCAAATGGAATTGAGAGATACTTTGAGAGCTTATGAAATTGGGGAGCTGTTTGATCCACGTCGTCTTCAATTCACTAGAAACCTTTGCGACCACCATTTCCATCAGCTCCGCTTCATGCCTGCCCCTATATATATTATATATAACCAAAGTTAAGAGTTGCAGTTTGATTCCTTCCTTTTTCCATCCAAGTGCACACGCAAATGGGCGGTGGATGTTTTTATGCTCTATCAGGCAACTTTCCTTTTCACCAAAACAACGAGTAGAACATAATTTGACTCACTGCCCATATATATAAGGGACGCGGCTCATATCCTCTTTTAAGTGTAAGTTCAGCTATTGACGAAATATGATGGGTTTCGACTACTATTATAGGTTACATAACATACCCATCAGCAAAGCTCCACGATGTCCATTCCTCTCCAAATTTACCATGTCCTCTCCAAATTTACCGCGTTGGCAACCACGTTAACATAATTCACCTTATAGAATATAGGGAAGACTGATTTGCCATGCTATGTGCAGCAATTCATCGCTCCTGATTACACGAGCTTGTCAAATATATCCTAAGTCAGACAAAATCATCCTTCCCACGTTTTTTTTGTTTTATGCTGACTGGAGCCCAAACGTGTGGTGCTGATATCGTGATTGTTAGATCCCTCTAATAACAAACCAAATCTGGTCGCATTTAACGGTGTTGCTTATGTGAATTTCATTTCTATCTCTATTTGTGCTGCTATTGCCATCATCTACTAATAATTTTCTGTGTGTCAATATCCTTTTCCCCCGTGATATCTCTGTTGTTTTTCCTCTTTCTTTTTTTAATTTTGGGAAAAATAAATTCGAATCAAGCACATAAACCCCTCGACACTTCATGTTCCTACTCTTATGGACCTTACTCATTATACATTCCGTCTTATGGGTTCCTAAGCTGAACTGTCCGTACTGATTAGTCGGTCGCTGGAGGCTCGAGAGTCTCGAGCCCGAACGGGGAATCTTATCTTTGATTGCTTGCTTCCCTTCTGGCCCTTTCTCTATCTCTAGTTCCCAACTTCCCATGACGTTAGAGCAAAGGTCTCCGTCTGACAACATCTTATTTAAAATATATATATGTTTGCAATGAAAAAATTCCACAAATGTCCAATTTTTTGTATTTACTCATCAAATGTTGCACGGCCAATACTAGCAGCAGGTTAGGGTGGTCGTATGGTAATTTTGCTACTCCTGCTGCTTGGTTTGTTTAGTGCAAAATTTTGTTCTCTTTCGTTTGGGATTTCGTGTATCGAAAGATGAAACTAACACCCTTCGTCATCTGCAACTATAATATTTGGAGGAAACATTGCTATTCAACGGACATATAGGAGTATTACAAATTCTTGTCATATGTTTGTTTGCTCTCAATTGAAACTAGTGATTATAAGAGAGAGAAGATCATCCTCTTTAAAAATTTCTCGTAATTAAAGGCTTGGCGAACGAAAAAGGATTAGGACTCGGTTTCCTCTCCTTTTCTCTGCTCTTTCCCATTCCTCTCATACTTCAGTTTTATAGGGACTAGGTAGAACTTGAGCAAATTTCATTCGATTCCAGAGGTGATCTCCATGGTGCTTCGACACAGTGCCTATACTAATGACAATGGTCGGACTACAAAGCACAGACCGTCAAAAGGAGGGAGGGAGGGAGGACAGAAGAGTGCATCTTCTTAAGGCCCAAACACTCTGCGTCGGCTTCTCCAATTTTCGTCTACAACGGCCTGGTAGCCGCTTCTGGAATGACAATCGCCTGCCGGTTGGCTGAGTAGGACGGGGAGGACTTGTATGCGGGCAGACAGTGCGAGGGATGAACGACCGCAGCACAAGGGATGAACGACCGCAGCGAGTACCACAAACCCAAGGCCAACGCCGTACATTTGAACATTTGAACATTTGAAATGGCTCTACGTGATGGTGGCAAAGCCCGAAGATGTGCGCACACACCCGTTACTGCAATCAGAAGCTGCGGCTATTCATCATCTGTCAGCTACTGCAAACACCCTCATGCCCAGAGAAGCCCGACTGGAAGTGTGCCGTCGCTCCAGACCACGTGACCCCAGAAATGTGCTCTTACGATGCCTTCTCGTCGAGGACCTCCCCGAGCATGAGTCGCTTCTTCGAGAGACGGCGTCCCCTTGTTCCGATGCTCTACTTTAAGAACACCGAGAAGGGTCTCGAAGAGCTCAAAGCGTCGAACAAGAGAGGCTGAGGCGCAAGTGGCCACCCTTCCAACATGGAAGGGGGAGGTGAGGGGTTTAAATCCCTACCTTCTTAGAGGGATGGGATGGGGACGTAAGTTTCAGGAGTGGGTTTCGACTCCCACGCCCTACAAGAGGCAGGGCAAAAGTCTAAGAATGAGTGAAGGCCAAAGATTTGGGATTAGCATTTTTCTCTTCTTGGTCGGTCCAGTATTTTATTTATTTATTTTAATTTTTTGGTCTCGTTAGTGTTTTAATTTAAAGGTTTACTACAATGAAAAACTCCAAACTAAACTAATATACCTGTTATAAATTTACTCAAAACTAATTTTTGAATCGCTAAAAATCTCAAAACTGATACACTCATGACAAATTTTACCATGAAATTGTTGAGCTAGATGCCAAGTCCATGTGATTTGTTTGAAGTAAATTTGTCATAAGTATATTAGTTTGGGATTTTTGGTGATTTAAAAATTAATTTGGGGTAAATTTGTTATATACATTCCAGTTTAGGGTCTTTGGTGACCGAAAATTAGTTTATGGTAAATTTATCATAAGTATACCAATTTAAGGTTTCTCATAGTATTAATCCTAATTTAAATGTTTTCTTACCTTTTACCAAAAAAAAAAATCCTAATTTAAATGTGAAAATTTTGGGAAATCTAGCAATTTTTTTTTTGGGATTTAAGGATAAGATTTTGAGGATTAGATTTAAATTTGGAAATTTTGGAAATTGAGTTCAGTTAGTTTTGAATAAAAATGCCCTTGCTCATGATATACCGAATTAATTGAGACAAAATCACCAAGGCTTTTCCGAGACAAACACTATTCCAGACAAAAAAATGTCCCATTTCAAGCGATTTTTTGTAATTCTTCCTTGAAAGCTATGACTACATCGCACCTCCTTTGTCTTTAAATTCGTCTTCTTGACTATTGAAATGGTTAGTGATTAGTCATAAATTGACTTGCGGTTTTCATTTTTCTTGACTGTTCTGTTGAAAAGAAGACTACACCGACAAGAGCAAAAACCAATTTGCATGAGATAATTTTCCTTATGTGTCGGTAACTTCTTTGCTAAATTCCACATCAAACCATTCGTAACTTTCTATACGTCCTAATAACTCATCGATCATTTGAAATCGTTCATCGAGCAAGTTAATATCCAGTCAAAACCATTTACAGCTAACGGGCCTTAGTTACGTTCTCTTAACTAATCTGATAATGCTTCTGCATCAATTTGTGCGATCGGATTCTTCTTCTTCTTCAGTGGGGAGAATCCAAAATATGATGTGACGAAGAAATGTCTGCATAAATTTTTTAAAATATCCCGAGTCAAATGAAAACCATCTCTTTATACATTTCCTTTGTTTTATGTCGACTTGAATTCAAGCTTATGCTAACATTGTTGTTAGGAAATAATAATAAGGGTAAAGTAGTCAATACTTAATCTTAAGAGGGTTACTCATATATATATATTGTATGTATTCTTGTAATCTTTTCAATTAAGTGAATACAATACATAGAATATTCTCTCTTTCAACATGGTATTAGAGCGAGGTCATCGGAGCGGCGCGCTTCTCTTCTAGACAGTGAGCAGAGAGGACGCCAATTCTCTAAGGTCTGAATTCCAGATCTGTCGTCCCTCTCTAAGGTATTAATACCAGATTATGATGATGATATGATAAAATCAACTCTTATGACCCTAAATAGTGTTCGTATTAATTACTTTGTTATCGTGCTATACGCGATCGTCTATACTCATTTTGTGTGCAAGCGAATGTTTATTTGTCTCGTGTTCCACTAGCCTTGCTAGGAATAATTACATAAATAGTCCATAAACTTTAATTTGATATGCAATGCAATTCTTGAACTTGTAATTTATTCAATGTGGTCCTTAAATTGTTGCCTGATGTACAATATAGTCTCTGAACTCTTAATTTGTTTAATGTAACTCCTAAACTTTAGTACATATTCAAGTTAATCTATAGATTGTATGAAAATATTTAATATTATTCTTCCAATAATTCAAATTTAGAAATAATATTGAACATTTTTGCATAATCAATATAATTGACTAAACATCTATCAAAAGTTTAGGAATGACATTAAATACTAAACTAAAGTCTAGAGATCATATTGGATGGGGACGTCTCTCACAGTTTCATTCGTGGGTCCGTCTCGTAAAGTCCTTTTCTCGCCCCTCCACGAAAGTTACCTGTTTCGGCTACGCCTTCCTCGAAGTCCTAAAACCTACACATTCATGCTATTTGCCAGTGCATTGACAGACCACGCACGCGTAAACATGAGCTTAGTTCGTCGGCAAATCCTCTCTCTGCAGCATGTTATGAAATATGACCTTTAGATTCTTATTTTTAACTTTGGAGTGCGCTGCTTTGGCACCCACTCACGGGCAGAAATGTTTTGGGGGTGAGCTTCTCTGGATTGAACAAGATCCGTGGCCATGCTCATTGTGCAAAAGCCCCCGTAAGTTCTTTTTTTTTTTTGAAAGATAGTACTTCCATTACTAACCCACTAAAGGGGTATCATTTGTTGGTGAGTCTAAACATAAAATTAAACATAAGGAGCGAGGAAGATTAGCAATCCAGTTGTGAGGAAGTAAATTAATTCGATGGGTTTTGGCAACCCAATCTGTGGCTTTGTTTGTGTCTCTGGGCTCGTAGATGATTGATACTCCAGTAACTCAGGCCAAGATTTCCTTGCAATCTGCTACTATGGGTTGGGCCGGCCACAGTGGTTCCTCCAAGCCAAATAGGCTGTTCACAAGTGATAAGTTATCAGAAGAAAAGAGCACCTGCAGATCATCCCCTTTTAGTTCCAAGTCTTTGTTCGAGTACCCACTATGTCGCCTCTCTCAAAGCTAGGGCTTCGGCGACCCACGCAGATGGAGCTGCGATCGACTTCGCGAAGCCATGGAGGAGGACACCGACTTCGTTCCTGCAGACTCCAGCGATCGATCCTATCATGGACGATTCACACCATGAGCAATCAACGTTCATTTTCAGCTTGTTTGCTTTGAGTGGGTTCCAGTTCTTCTCTGTATGTGGGTGTTCGACTGATTCTCGTTCGCTTTTCTTCCCCCGTAGGTGCCATTTTGTGAATAGGGCTGCTGTGAGGTGCGCTTCTTCTTGAGCTGCAAGTGGGTTGGGTTTTCACCCTTGAAAAATCAGAGCATTCCTGCATTTCTAGATCTGCCATAAAGCTGCACTGAACATGGCTTTCGATGTTGGATCCACTCATGAGGTTAGATTTTCGAAAACCCACTTATCTATTTAGGTAATCCTCTTTGGAGATGTGTCAGCATGAAAGTGAGTGCTTGACCATAAGTTTTTGGTCCAATCGCAGAGGATGAAGAAATGTTCTACTGATTCTGGGGCTTGTCCATATATCTCACAGGTAGGATCATCAAGTATTCTCCTTTTATGCAAGTTTTCCTTTGAGGGGAATGGATTGCTGCAAATACTCCATAGAAAGTGTCGGATTTTTGGGAAGGTTTGAATCTTCCAGATTTTATTCCAAAGCGACTTAGGAATTTGGTAGGATGAGGACGGGGTATTTGTGGTAGGAGAATCAGCTTTGTCGTGTAGTCGGTTGTAGCCTCTTTTCACAGTATATGAGCCCGATTTGTTTGCTGTCCACACTAGTCTATCTGGATGGGGCGTTAAGCTTATGGGGATTGCTAAGATCTCTTTGACTACATCTTCCTCAAACATCTCTTGTACTTGTTGGGTATCCCATGCATGTGATGCATGATCAATTAACTCAGCCACCAATTGTGGTTCATCCCTATTTACCGGGCCAAAGAGCTTTCCTGTCAATAGCCAAGTGTCTTGTTTGATTCTGATTTTCTGTCCATCCCCTACAACCCACCTAGATTTAGGTTCAATCATTTCTCTCCCCATTAATAGGTTTTGCCATCCCCATGAAGGTCAAAACCCTTTGTTTGCTGTCCAAAACTCCCCTCTAAGGAAATAAATGCTTTTCAGAACTTTACACCATAGTGCATCCGATGTTTGAATAAATCTCCAAGCTTGTTTTCCCAGCATTGCTTTGTTAAAATTCACTAAATCTTTGAAACCAAGGCCACCGCAATCTTTCCTGTTTTTCAAATATTCCCACTTTTTTCCAGTGTATACCTCTTCTAGCTGCATTTTGTTTCCACCAAAGTAAGCTACTTGTTGCTCGATAGTACGGCAAATGGATAGTGGGATTTTGAAGATAGCCATTGCGTATTGCGGGAGTGCTTGAATAACTGTTTTAATTAGAACTTCCTTTCCCACCTTTGAAATCAGCCTCTCTTTCCATCCTTCAAGTTTCCGTTCAACTCTAGTAAGAATCCACGCAAACATTTCCTTTTTGGTTTGGCCCCAATCAGATGGAATCCCCAGGTATTTACTTGTTTTTTCTATGACATGAACTCTTAGGCTGCGTTCGTTTCATGGAAAATGGGCCATCTCCGGAAAACATTTTCCCGGAAGTCATTTTCCAGGAAAATGGCTATATTTTCCAAAGTTCGGGCTGAAACTTAAATTTTGAGTGGAAAACATTTTACATCGTTCGTTAACTAATTTAATTGTTTATAAAAAATTATCAAAAAATTAAATTTTAATATTTTTAATTGACCAACAATATTTGTATTTTTAAAAAATACAATTTTTTATTATCTTCCACCGTTCATTTATTTTTTCTTTCTTTTTCTTTTTATTTTTTCCTTTTCTTTTCCTTCTCCTTCCTCCTTCCTCCTCCTTCTTCCTCCTTCCTCCTGCCGCCGCACGCCCGACGATGGCTGATCGCTCGGCGGCCGACCAAGATCCGGTCGCTAGATCCGGCGAGCTCGAGGCTCGGCTGATCTCGCCCGAGCTCGCTGGGCCCGCTCGCCGGATCCGGCGAGCCTCGCCCGCCTCGCCGGATCTGGGCGAGGCTGAGCTCCGCCCCAAGCCGGCGAGCTCGGGTGAGTGGGCTTCCATAGATCGGGCTAGGCGGAGCCTCGCCGGCCCGGGGCGGAGCTCGAGCTGGCTCGTGACCGCGGCCGGTCGTCGGCCGCTGTCGGGGCCGGCCACCAGCCAAGCTAAGGAAGAAAGATGAAAAGAAAAGAAAAAAAAAAAAGATGTAAGGCAGAAGAAGTTGTGGAAAATGTTTTCCACTTTTCGAAGTGGAAAACATTTTCCTTAGCTTTGAAGGTAATTTTTTACCGTCGATGGAAAATATTTTCCTTAGGTAGTTGATTTTCCGTGAAACGAACACCGGAAAATCCGGAAAACATTTTCCTGGAAGTTATTTTCCGTGAAACGAACGCAGCCTTAGTTCAGCAACTAGATTCTATTTAAGGCTTTGTGGGCAGTCTCTCCCTGTGAAGAGCCTTGATTTGTTGAGATTTATGGCTTGTCCCAACACATAGCAATACTGGTTCAGTTCATTAGCCACATTCTAAGCTTCTCTTACCGTTCCATTTAAGAAAAAGATTGCATCATCAGCAAAGAGAAGATGTGAGAGAGTGGGGCATGTGGAGTTTAGGCGGATACCTCTGATACTTCCATCTGTTATTGCTTTGCCTATAAGGGTAGATAGGACTTTAGCCATAAGTATAAATAGATAAGGGGAGAGCGGATCACCTTGTCAAAGCCCTCGGGTTGGCATAAAGACAGTTGAGGGTTCTCCATTGACTAGGATACTAAAGGATACCGATGGGATGCAATATTTTATCCATTTCACCAACTTCTCATTAAACCCCAATCGCAGCATATAAGCGCATAAAAAATCCCATTTGACCCTGTCATAAGCTTTCTTCATGTTTTGTTTTAGAATGGCCTGAGAATGACGCATTCTCCTTCTCACCCTGAGTTGATGAATCACCTCTTGGACAATAAAGATGTTGTCTTGTATCTGGCGGTCTTTTTCACTTTGCTCCTCAGAGATAAGTTTCGGAAGCCATGGTTTTAGTCTATTTGCCAGCACCTTCGCTATGATTTTATAATTGAAATTGCACAGACTGATATGTTGAAATTGGGTGATATCTTCAGGATTTGTTACTTTAGGGATGAGAGTGATGTGCGTTCTATTTAGCTTGGGAGCCCCCGTAAGTTCATTATGCATATTAATTGGCTGAAGAGCTGCGTGTACCCTTTGCGTTTGCGCTTGCTATCTGATCTGAAATACTCAATTTTGTATAAAGGGGTTGCATCACTGATGATTAATTGGATGGCAGCTGCAGTTTTAAGGTCATGGCTGCTGGTTAAGAAAACATCTGCAAGGCACCATGGACTTTGACATAATGAAGAAGCACAATCATATATTGGAGAAATTAATGGCAACAAACATGTTCAACTTCTGCAACAAGTCGCATTAAGATTGACGTGCTAAATCCTTGTAACAGATCTAATTGTTCCCTTATCTTTTCCTGGGAAAAATTGTCTCTCAACCACATTTTTTTTTTGGTCGGTTCTCTCAACCACATTAGCTAGGTATCAAATGGCTTATTTTTCCATGCGTGCATGATCAGATTTTAGTTTTAAGAAGAAAAAAAGTTAAGAAACGATATATTCTCTTCTAGTGATGGGGTACAGTGCTGTATATATCAAGCTGTGTTAAGGGAAGTTGGAACTGTTTTATCATTTTTCATTTTCTTATATTGTTTTACACCGGAACGAACTGAGTTTTCGATTGGTTATGGTAAGGAAGATGGTCAGAGACTTAATCCGAAGGCAATCTGAATCTCGAAAGATCACATTTAACTTCAACTCCATAGCAACTCCTACACGGCCCCTTCAGACAACTAATTGACCTCACTGGGCTTTTATCGTTTGGACATATTCGTCTCCTCCTTCCATTTCCTCGGTTTCCATGACCTCATTCACGCTTCTTTTGGTAACATAACAGACTTATCACATTTGAATCCAGAAACAGACATATTTATTAAATAGATTACACGACATAATATGAGTAACATGTTTCTTAACTCTAAAAGAATTCACCGTTAGTCTTTAGAAAATTAATGCAAATGATGAACAATAGATGATGACACTTTGGATCGTCTACGAAGATCCTCTTGTAAAAGAGGAGATGATTGAGTCGTTACTAACTCCATGATCGACTCAATGTTCAGTGGATGGTGATGGAACGGTCATGCGTTTGGGGATTCATCAACAACCGCAAAACCTTCTTGACAATTTGTTTCACAAGTACCCCTTCATGCCTGCCAATTGCCAGATAAACTTAAGTTAGTTCTGAGCAATAAATGAAGTTTCCAGTATTAGGATCAAATCAAATGCGCTATGAACAGTATAAGTTTTCAGTAAATGAGTTCTCGTGGGAATGATAAAAGTAAGTACCCATTTGCGATTTTTCCAGATTCCCATCCTTTGGAGGACCCAACCTCCCTGAGAACTTGCTTCCACTGCTTGTACTTACTTCTTTTGAATAGCTTCTTTTGTTGACGCATGTTGCCTCCAAAAGAATTCAATAGCTCTTTCACATCCGAGGGCTTCACTTTATAGAAAATGGGCAACATCTCTTGCCCTTTTGTTTTCTTGCATTCAACTATTTGAGCTAGTTCGTCGAGGCACCAATGAGAGGAGGCAAAATTTTCAGAGAGAATTGGAATGGAAATCTTGCAATGTTCAATGGCATTTCGAATCTCACTACTAACATTTTTACCTATTAGGGACGGATCATCAATTCTAAACACATTGATTCTTGCATCCATAAGGCTGCTACAGAGGTGAGCGGCGAAGACGCATCTAGTATTGGGGCCATGGAAGGCCAAGAAAACTTCACTTCTTTTCTTCTCCGAAAAGTAAAGATATACTGCAATCCAATATGACAAACCAAAATGATGATGATGCAATCCAATATGACAAATCAAAGTGATAATGATAAATTGTAGCCAGTGTGAACATTATATGAAAAATCAAAACAGTCCAATGTGACTTTAGAAGCCACGAAATTGGTCTAGGTCATAAACCACGCAAACCTACACGCCTTCTTTATGGGGGAATCGAAGGGAGGCCAAAGCTCTCCTATGACAAACATAGAGAATACTTGGGAATGGGAGGTGCTGGGCTCAAACGGAAGGGAGAGATACCTGATCTTATGCGGTAATAAGACATCAACATAGAAAAAATGCGGAGCCTTTCGATCCACCTCGTCTTCAAAACACTCGACACCTTTGCGACCACCATTTTCAGCAGCTCTCCTTCATGCCTGCCCGCATATACAGGTGTAAAAACCAGAAACAAGCGTACCATTTAATTCCTTTACTCCCCTAACTCTGTCAATCTGGATCAGTCATTTTCCTCCAAGGGCAGGGAGGTTCGGATTCTGATCTGTAGATTCGTAAATACATACATATATACAGACACACACACACATACATACCCATTAGCAATGGCCTGTGATGTCCATCCTCTAATGCCCGCGACAGAAGTCAGCGCCAACTCCCAATTTTGCACGTCTCTTGAGCTGCAATGCCTTCTATGTTCCCGTAGAGCCTTTCCGAAAATACCGCGTTGCTCAAGTACATCAACTACATCTACCTTATAGAACACAGGGAAGACCGATTTGCAATGCTTTGTGTGGCAATCCATGATCTCATTGAGCTCACGGAGGCATGGTTTACTCTGTGCATACCGTTCGGAGATGATAGGGATTGCAATCTAACAATTCCTGATTGCCTGGATAAGCTCCGAGCCTATCTCCTTGCCAACAGGGAGTGCATCGTTGTCCCTGAATACGAGGAACCCAGCATCTACCAGGCTGATGTAGAGAAAATCAGTGAAGCCAGTGCGAGTATCTTCGCCTCTGAAGCTCAGGAACACGTCGTAGTTTTGAGGGACCGCCCTTGTTTTCTTCGGCACGATTTTGCAAGCGTAGATGAGCAGAAGGGCCAGGAGAACATTTGCAAAGGCATACATTTTCTTCTCTTACTCAAGACTTGATGCTTTCAAGACTCAACTCGTTTCCGTTTACCCACCAATCCAAGAACCTCAACGTGAAAACGTTGAATCATTCCGCTTGTGTTTTGCCTCCATGTTTCCAACAATCGCACCAGAAGACACAGTAGAAGATGCTAATGTTCTCTCTCTGTCTCTTCATTATTGTCGTGTCTATGTCTATCGCTTTCTGCTTGTAATGCCTTCGTTTTAGCAAACGGGGATGATCTTGACGGATTTCTCAAAGCAAATCATTAAACAATCTTTGTTGACGTAGAATTTGTGAGATCGGATTCTTCTTCAGTAGAGAGACACCGAAACATGACGTAAGAAATTTCATTACGCGTGCTTCCCCACGTTTCCTTGTTTAATGGAGACTAGAATCCAAGCACGTTCTAGCATTATACTTTTTAGACACCTATTACAAAAAACAAAGTCTTATTACACGAAATGGAGTTAGTTATAAGAATTTCATTACGTCATTTTTGTGCCGTCCTCATATACTCTAGATGCTCCATGTTTTCATTAGTCTTCTCTCACATTTTTTTTTTTTTTTAAGTACTTTTCGATATCTTCTAACACACTGTGCGCATCTTACTCGAATCTTCTCATTAAAGCATCGCAAAATCTTCAATTCAACATAATTGGCTCACCTCAGACAACATTCTCCTGTCATATCCTTGAATGAGGTAATACCAATTTTTTCTTGGATAGGGTCATTTCCATTTTATTTTTTTCCATTTTCTCACATGCTCACAAATCAAATGAGCATTTTCCATCTTTACCATCTACACTCATTTTGTGTCCATGTCAATATTTATTTGCCCTGAGTGGCATTCCAAGTCGCTCAAAGCCCCGATCGCACCTTTTTATTTCACACATCCCGTTTGAACTCCATGGTCGGGATCTCCATCTATCTTTTCCTTTTTTATTTGGCAAAAATTGTTCGAGATATCGAAAACACTCACTCCTTGATACTCAATGTTCTTGTCTTGATGTCATTTAAGTTTCTACTCTTATCAACATCACTCATCCTATATTTTGTCTTTGATCAACTCTTCTGAAAACCTTTTAATTCTAAAGTTTCTTTTAAAGATTATGAGGGCCTTGTTCCCGCTTGGATTCCATCGGCCAGCACCATATCAATGAGACAAAGGAAAAGACATACACTACTAGCAGGGAAGTTTTTGTCGCTTGCGCAAGAAAAAGGCCATTAAACAAACCGTCTTTGCTTATATCAAACTTAACTTTATTCTCAAAAATTCGTTATCTAAATTAACCTATTCACCCCTTCTATAGCCTCAACATGATCGATGAATTGGCTAATGCAGTTTCTTCTTCTGAAATTCCTGTTTCTGTCATTTTAATCTTGGATTTATTTTTTATTTGACTTTTTATTAGTATGAGGGGCTGAAAGTTATCTTGAAGGCGTATGTCCGGACTGTGCTTTTTCAGATTGAGTTTTGAGTGTGAACTTTCGCTTTTCAGCAAAGAGGGCAATGCTGAATGTTTCGAACTTTTTAGAACATGATCCCTCGTTAGAAAAAGAAATTTCTTTAGCATGTCAGTATTTTTATTTTTTTTAATAAAACCATACGATCTATACCAATCATATATGAGGGGAAAATTATCCAAAAAGTCTTAAATCTATTATATTTTTGTTAATTCAGTCCTAAACATTTCAATTATGCTAATTGAGTTTTAAATTTTTTCACGTTTTGCTATGTTTTGTTTACTAAGTCAATTCGGTCATTTTTAGCTAGAAATTATTGACTTGGGCGCTAACTATTCTACGTGATACCGCGGGCATTGACGTAGACATATTTAATAATATTTTAATATTTTTCCAAATTTTTATTATATTATATTATATTATTTTTTTTCTAACCTATTTTTTTTAACCCTAGGCCGGCAAGGTGGCTGAGGTAGAAACGACTGCTTAGACAATAAGGGCGCACTTCAAGTTCAAGGCACATATCATTTTTTTAGTGTGAAGGGCGTGTGATTATTAAGAAGTGTTGTCACATGCCCCCTTTTCTTTTCTGAACAGCCCATTATTTTACAGAGGGCAATTTGATAGCGGATTGGATTGTCAAATCCCATGCTTGTGCATCATTTTGTGTGATCGATTCTTTTGCTTAAGTGGGAAGACATTGAAATATGATGTAATAATAGATGTTTATATCAAATTTTACAAATATATCAAGTCAAACTAAAATCATCTTTCCCATATTTCCTTTTTTTTCTTTTTTAATGTTGACTAACATCAAGCTCGTGCTAATATTGCAGCTTTTAGACAATTATAACAAAAGACCAAATCTTATGATACTCAAATGGTATTGGTTATATAAAATTAGTTATGCCATTCTCGTGCCAATATGCCCATAGTTTACACTCATTTTGTGTGCATATCACCTCATTCCATGTCTTCAGACGTCACTAGCCTTATTATAATATTATAAAAATTTTTCCTTCAATTGATTGTTGACATCTAAATTTTACATGTTCATTTAGGATTTAATTGCATTGAAAACTATGAATTAATTTTTAACCCTTAAACAGAAATAATTTTCATAAAATTGCATAGCATATAGATGTTCGGAGAATTTGCATTAATATTTATAGAATTTACTTGAAAAATATTTTTTAAAAAAAAGAAGAAAAAGAAAAAGAAATAAATTAACTAATTATTGTTTTTTTTTAAACGAGGCGGGGCCGGGCCGGGCTGCCCCGGTCCCTTCTTTTTCCTTTTCGTCTTTTCGTTTGGGCCCGGCCCGTCCTCCCCTCTTCCTTTTGTTTTCGGCCCGGCCCTCTTCTTTCTCTCCTCCTTCCTGTCCTTCCTCATGCGACTGGAGCGACGCTGGTACGACGCGACGCCTCGACGCCTCGACGGACTCCGGCGCCCGCGGGCTTCCTTTCCCGACGCCATATTTTCGGTAAGACAGACCCGGTTGCTTTGTTTTCAATTTGGGAGTCGATTTCCCGAGGATCCCGACTCGGAAGACATTGCGTGGCAGGTCGGCCATAGCTCGATTCGTCTCGAGCTCACCCTCTAGCCACCGTCTTCGAGCCGGTTTTGGCCGAGCCGGGAAACCGAGAGCCGTTCCCTTTGTTAGTCCATACGCGTTGTTGTTGCGTTTTACGGAGGTTTCTGTGTTGATTTCAAGTATGTCTTGGGTGATTTCTTCCAAGTCTGGATGTACGCTCAGGATGTGAATTGCTCAACGTTCTCTCTTCAATCCACTGCACACCATTTGTTTGATGAAATGTTTGAACCAATTTCGTACACATTTTCTTCCGACTTTGAGTTACTCCGAATGTGTAGTGATAGAGTTCCCTTAATGGTGATTTTTCACTAATCTCAAGATATGTTCTTTTTTTTTTCTATCGCCGTGGTTCAATATGTCGAGTCTTGGTCGGCGCCTCAGGCCGGTACCGATGGCTTATATGGTATTGATGATGATGATGATGATGATGATGCAAATTTAAATCGAATTACTTTTAGTTACAAAGTTCTGATTTAATTAACCGATGGTGACGTGAGCTTGAGAAACCACTTTCAGATGCAAAGCTCCGATTCGCTTTGGGTTGACTGTTGATTATTGTTTATGAGCTCTATCCTGACTTCGAATGTTATCTACTATTACGTAACTTTTAATCCATTATATGAATTATGATTGATACTCTGCACATAATCTTTGTTGTGCAGAGACACTCCGTGGTGCAGTGCTTTAGTGCATAGAACACATAACCTTGAGCTGTGCTGCACAAAGCATCATGGCAAGAGCCTTATCGAACCTACTACTCAAGGGCATTACAGGGTCCCCAGCAGGAGGCTCTAATAGAATGGTGAGCTTTTGTTCCTGCATCAACTAGCGTATGATGTGGTCATACTGGTTATTATTGTATGGATGGAGGCACATAGGATTAAATTTTGAAGATAAAAGATGGTTTTTGAGGTGTGCCCTAAGATATTGAGTAGAAGCTAGTTTAGCTGGGCAAAGAAGAAAACCGAAGTAAATCGTGGAGTCACCGTAACCGTTTTCCGTCTTTACTCCGAAAGGTCTTAACTGGATTACATAGGTTATTTCCGCAAGGACCCCAAGTTGCTTCTTCTTCAGCATGACAGTTGTGCTTATGTAATACTCCACTGATGGAAGTGCGAGGCTGGCCATTACCAGTGGTGACTTCCTATTTCAAACATTAGCTTCTTTTCTTAGTCATTGCCAATGTAAAAACTTTTAAATGAATTCTCAAGCTTGTTTCTCAAAGGATAGCGAAGGCAGTGCCCGACTGTGATAATTGGCTATTGGTCAGGTGTTTGGACACTCTAACTCTCAAGCCTTATCTCTGATAATATCTGAATTAGTCGAGTCTGTATATTATTTTGTATATGCAATATTGTGCTAACAACCCTTTTGCAACCATTATTAGGCATCTGCATCACTTATTCAAAGAGGAATGAGATACTCCACAACTGTACCAAATGACCCTGACACGCATGATGACTTCAAATCTATGGATAAGTTTCAGGACTCTGCCACTTCTCTAAAAGATGTTGTTGAACAGGTAGGTGCCCTGAGATATCACATGTTATGGTTATGCAGTTATTTGGTATGTTCTGCGCTCTGCTTACTTTGCTCATCTATTGTCTTCATTTGTTTAACTTCGTTAGCTTATGATTTAGGATGTCAAGGAAAATCCGGTGATGATATACATGAAAGGGGTCCCTGAGTTTCCGCAGTGTGGGTTCAGCTCTCTAGCTGTGAGAGTACTGAAACATTACAGTAAGTTCTCTTGCCTTTTATAGGGTTTTTGCCTTTTATAGCATTTTCAGCACGTCTTTGGTGGACTTACCCAGTGGCATTTTCAACTTGAAAGACTATGGAGAAGTAGCACTGACAAATTTGGCTGTTGAATTTATTTTCTGATCTTTGTTTTAGAACTTTGCAAAATGTGCTTCACTGAGCTGGTTATGATGTATTTAGGGAGGAAAGTACTGGAGTGGATTGTTTTTAATTGGTACAGGAATTAGCATAGAGCTGATCTTGACTTCTCTGGATAATGCTATTGAAGGAATATACTCACATTCCAAATGAACCTATCTAGAAAACTGTGGACATACAATTCCAAGTATAATTACTAATGGGAATGTGAGATTACGTAGCTACAGCATTCCCATGTACTAGAGTAGCGCATGAGACTTGAGTTCTGATGCTGATCATCCTTTTGCATGTGTTATCACTTCAAACATCAACATTTAGTCAGCTCTACCAGTAAACAAATGGTACCGAAAATTATTATGTTGAAATTCTTTGTCATCTATAGTACCTACACATCTCGTGCCTCAGCAGGAGAATTCTGAAGGCAAACCAGGTGGAGAGTTTTTGTCAAATTCTTAGTTTCCTAAGATTTCAATTATTGAAAGAGCTTTGGTGGGCAAGAAGCTGTAAAATTGGAAAAAATCTAACCCAAATCAGCTATGTTCATTTTTTCAGCTCGTAATGGTGGATTAATTTCTCTTTCTGTATGATGGGCTTGTGCATAGCTATCACAGCTTCTCATATGCTGATTGCATGTACATGGAAATATAATATTATCCATGTCTTTTGATGTCCTACACAGATATAATGTCATATACCACACCAAGTGCTAGTGAATGTTGTGCATGGAAGAAAATGTCAGCCATTTCATTAATATCTATTTCTTCTCAGATAGTGTGGTTTCCCTCATGACGTGTTAAATTTTGGGATTTGATCGATTGAACCTGCTGAAGTCTTCTTACCACCCTTGCAGATGTTCCATTAAATGCTAGGAATATTTTGGAAAATGCAGAACTGAAGAGTGCTGTGAAAGCTTTCAGGTGAGTCTCACCTCCCTTTTGACAGTGCATAATTTTGGCTGATTTTTCATGACATTTTTCTTGTACACTGAAAATGCAAAATGCTTTAAAGGCCTTTCATTTAACGTATTTAATAATGTCAAGATGATTAAGTGTTGACGTACTACCTCAAAGTTATAGCAGTCAATGTAGGTTTTCTTTGATGTTTTCATTTCTTGTCGAACAGAATACTTCAGCCTCTAGTGTCTGCCTAGAATATTAACCGTCACATCAATGCACTTTGGTACTAGTATGCACTTCTGGATTTTCAGCTACATTTCGAGAACAAGTGTATGACATCGTGTCATGGATTTTATTCTTCATAGTATAGATCAACTTGCAACATGTACCTAATTTGGCTGATCTGTGCTGAATTTTTCAATTGTGGAGATGAGATTTCATATGATTTTGTTTCCTTATCCATTCTTTCTTATGCAGCCACTGGCCCACTTTCCCCCAGATATTCATCAAGGGGGAGTTCATTGGAGGTTCTGATATTGTTATGAATATGCACCAGGTAAGGGCTCTTTCGATACAATTTCTGCTCTTCCTACTTCCAATTAATTTTGCTGATGTGGCCTTTTCTCCATCCAGAGTGGAGAGCTGAAGGAGAAGCTCAAGGATATTGCAGCCAACCAGGAAAAGTCTGCTTAAGCAATACATGGCCGAGTAGATATAACTGGAATTTTGGGGTTTGTGAGGTTTTCATTCAACCATGTTTTTCTTTCTGCTCTTCCTACTTTCAATTTAGGTGCTTCGTGATGACCGTTGAGAGGGTAACAATGAACTTTACCTTGAATAATTATGTTCTTATACCTGATCAATGCATCAAAATAATGTAACTTCTATTTTGATCTATATATCAAATTTGCATGGCCAATACTTGCAGCAAATTAGAGTGGTCTTATGGTGATTTTGCTACTCTCGCTGCTTTTTTTTTAGTGCAAAAAAAACGAGGCATTGTCTATGATCATCTTTTTATTTATTTATTTATAGCTGAGACTATCAGCGTACATGAACAAGAGAATATATTGCACCCTCTGTTAGATATCTATGTTGGGCAAGGTATGCCCCTAGTTTTCTGTTCATATTGAGTAATTTGTACTAATTGGAAGAAAGAAATGAAAATGCGATTTAGGTGGTGAGCAGGAAAAAAACTGATTCTGTTGAGCAGGGGAAGATCCTCCAAACTTCCACTGTTGCATGTTCCTCTTCTATTAGGATTTAGAATGTTTCAAAGCATCGCTCAAGACGTCATTTCCACGTTGGATTGTATTATTCAGACAGCTATTCCAAAATTCGTTCTTCATCATTTGGGATTTCGTGTATGATATATCAAAAGATGAACTAACGCAGGTTTCGTCATCTGCAACTCTATCTTTGGGGGAAAAAATAGATATATTAACGGATTGTTTGCTCCCAATAGAAACTAATGATTATAAGAGAGAGAAGATTATGTTGTTTAAGACAATTTCTCGTAATTAAAGACATGGCAATTGAAAGGGGAGCAGGACTCTTGTTTCCTCTCCTTTTCTCTTAGCTCTTCCATATTCATCTCATACTTCAGTTTTATAGGGACTAGGGAGAACTTGAGCAAATTGCATTCGATTCCAGAAGTGATCTCCATGGTGCTTCGACATAGTGCCTATACTAATGAGAATGGTTGGACTCCAAAGCACAAAGGGAGGGAGGACAGAAGAGTGCATGGTCGATGAAGACTGCCCAAGTTCGTCTAGGGTTTAGGGAATGTTCCTAAGGATGGGCGAGATAGTAAATGTGCCGGATTCTAGAATTGTCTCGGCATAAATGCCGGTAGTTGGTAGGTTGGAAGATTCGTTCTTGTCCGCTAGATCAAATATCGATCAATGGTTGTAATGAGAGGGGTACTAGTATAAAAAAGGTGCCCTCCCCCTCATTGCAATCATCCAAGCCATTTTGCTTATACAAATTTCTTTTACTTTTCTAGAGCTTCTCTTTTTACGGTTTGGATGAGCGAGCGATCGATCTTAGCTTAGGTATCTTCCAATGAGCGTAGGTATCTTCCAATGATACAAATGATCCAAGGAAACCTAGGTATCTTCCAATGATACAAATGATCCAAGAAACCTAAATTGCCGAACCGTCTTAATCTTGAATGATCAACTTGTGACACATGAATTTTTTTTTCTTATTATAGCAACCACTGTTGACATCTAAATTTTGGCGATCAATTTAGTCATTTATTGCATAAAAATTAGGGGTTAATTTTATCCTTAAAAAAATATATTAATTGCATAGTTACATTTAGTTTGCATATTTTGCATTTTATTTACTGGACCGGTGGCGGATGGGTTGAATTGGTGGTTTTGGGTTTTAAATTAATAGGCTGGACTAAACTCATGAAGAAAATTAACCAAGCCCGTCGTTATGTTTAATTAATTATCTTGTGAAAATTTAAGATTTGATGCGATATTATGATGATTTTGGAAATTAAAAAATCACACCGTAATCTTAAAGTTGGGAATATTAAGGAGGATAAAGAATATTCTAAAATATTTTGTTGCGGATAGAGATTTCGAAAGATTTTAAAGTTGGTTAATAGAGCTTTATCTTGAGTGAACTATCTAGAAAATCTTCACAAAAAAAAAATTCAGATTATCTTCAATTGCTGAGTCAGGATATAAAATCTTCAATGGTCGAGTGAGTCAGCTTGGAAGATTTTAACAGATAATTTTAGATTTTGGAACCTTTTTTTGGTTGAGCACATCTCGTCTTTTCGAAGGTAATCCTCGACGATTGGGTTGTTATGCAAATAATTCGTAGGTAGAAGAGACTGGGTTTTCACTCTATAAATAGGGGGTTCAGTTTTTGCTTTCGAGGCTTCTCTGGAGAAAAAAAATTCAGAAAAAGAAAAGAGAAGGAGAAGAAAAATTTTCTGCAGGAAAAACTGCAGAAAAAAAAGAAAAAGTCAGAACGTGAGAGAGAGAGAGAGAAAAGTAAAAAAGGTATCCCCAAATCCGCTGCCTCGCCAATCTGCCAGAGCCACTCCTCACCCGCCGTCGTTGCAACTCGCGGAGACCCCGACGCGCCGACCGTGCGTTGCACCGGCACCGCGACGCCAGCCTCCAACGCACCACCGCCCCACTCCGCCGCGCGCCACCGCTGGACCCTCTGCCCTCACCAACGGCATTGAACGCCAGGCAATCCGACGACCGAGCCTCCACAATCCGCGAGCACCCGAGCGCCTCCGCCTCCGCACCACCTCGCCGTCGGATCCCAAGCCACCGGTGACCCGTAGTCGCAGCCGAGTCGAGATCCAGCACCCGGAGTCCCCTCCGCTTGCAAATCCGAGGTCCCCGACGACGAAGCCCGGACCCAGCTCGACGCTTCCCTTTCGCCGGTGCCGAGCCCCATCGCAGCCACCGAGGCCTCTCGTCGTCCCCTGCGCAGCGCCCCGCCGGCGAAGCTCGTGATCCGAGCGCCCGACGCAGCCCCCCGCGACGTAGGCCCGTGCCGACCCACGACAATCTCCTTGCCGGAGCTCCTCACCGTGCACCTGCTGTGCCCTCGCCGGAGCTCTGACGCCGGCCATCCTCCGCCCGGCGCCGTCCACCATTGTTGTTTTTTTTTTAATTTCCTTTTTAGGTGATTTACTTTTTATCCTTTTATTATTATTATTTTTATCTAGTTATTTTAAGTGCTATCATTTTTGCTTAAATTAGAGCATAAGATGTCAATTTTAACTATTTGTATAGTTTAGGCATTATCCTTAAGGTTTTGCCCAAAACTATATAATTATTAATTTGGTCCGTAAGACGTCGGATCATTTTTTTTAATTATATTAATTTTGGGTATTTTGTCGATAGCACATTAATTGTTGAATCAATATAACTATTAATTTGATCCGTAAAAATTCGGATCAGATTTTTAGTTATTTTGATATTCTTGTCGTGACATTCAAGATTATAGTAATCGTTAATTTGCTCACAGGTTATTTTTTCGATCATTGTAATTCTTTACTTGATTGGATGCCTTGATTAGTTTAAATTTAATGTTTAGTTGATAATTGTTTGTTTTTGAAAATCCAAAAAAAGAAAGTGTTAGTTTTTTTTTTTTGAATTGCATGTTTAATTATGTGTTAGTTTTAATTTCGAGATTAAAGAAAAACAAAAAAAAAAAAAAAAAAAAATCATTGTGCATATTAGATTAGAATTGCATGTTTCATTTTAGATCATCTTTTTTAGATAAATGGCATTTTAGATTTAGATAATGTCTTAGTTTAAATTAGGATTTAATATGACTTAATCCCTAGTTTAAATTAGATAGAATCTTAATCTAGCTAGATCATTTGAAATTTCATTAAATTTGTCTTAGGATAAAGTAGTTGCAATTTCTAGGATATATTGCATTTTTAAAATAAAAAATGTCATTTGCATGTCATATAGAATTAAGTCCATGAAATGCACGTCATTTTAGTGAATATTGTTAGGTTCATTTCTAATTAGAAATTGCCCGTCATTAGATTAAGTAGTCGCGTGACATATACCTCGCATATTAAATTGCATGTTACATGTCATTTTAGTTGAAATAATTTTGTACGTCATTGCATTGCATTGCATTGCATGTCATTAGAATTAAATCATTTTGGTTAATTTAAATTGCATATTTAATTATTGCATGTTCATTAAGAAATTACAAAAATTCTTATTCATTCATATAGTTTATGACATGAAGCATTGCATTGCATATGGACTATATTTTCATTGAAAAGAGAAAACAAAAATTGAGTAATTGCTTGTTAATTAGAAACTATATCTAGGGTTGTTGATATGGATTTTAATTTAATATTGCAGATGCTTTCGAGGTAAGTCCTGCATTATTTAATTGCTTTTCTTAGGTGTTAAATTGGTGGTTTGCGCATCTGCATGAGCACCTCACATGTTAGGAAGATAGTTTAAAATCAATTCAAGCTGCTTGCCAAATATTTTTCAAAATAAAAAGGTACCGAAAGGGCACTAGGATAGTCTAGTGTAACCAAGTCCCTGAACTCATAAATCTCTGGTTCGTAGGAGTAAGGTGAATCTCCCATTACTTTACTTGGGTTTCTAATCGACCCACCAAAAATAGATTAGTGGCGACTCCTAATTAAAAAAATTTGCATGTTAAGAATTAAAACCTAAGTCGCGAATTGGTATGGGCTTGGGAGAGCCCGAGCTAAGCTTAAAGACTTAGCAATCCATTAGCCAAACTATAGGGGGCTCACCCCGAAAAATTCGGTTGCGACAACCACTCTAAATTTGCGACCCATGACACATAATATTATTTTTATCTTATTACAGCAACCGGAAAATAGATGCTGCCTTACAACCCTACTCATAGAGTTACCAACGCCAGATTTGTCACTAATTTGTGGCTCATTTCACCTCTAATTGCAAGATTACATCCCAAAACATATTCAACAAGCATATCCCATTGTTTATAAGTACTTCCATGCTCGAGATCCTTATGTCGAGGATATGTGTTGTATTTACCAGGCTCCCCTTTATAGAAGATGGGCAATAATTTTGTCTATTTTTCTCCTTGCATTCAACAATTTGAGCTAGCTTGAGGCAGGAATATGAGAAGTCAAATTTTTCAAAGACGATCTAAATACATATCTTGCACTGGTCGATGACATTACGAATCTCATTACCTTTGAGGGATAGATAATCACTATTAAACACTTTATTCGGACATCCACAAGATTGACCTCAAGTAAGAAGCCAATTTAGATTGAATATTTTGGCTGTAAAACACTTGCCATTTAATTTCTCTTCTTTTCTTCTTCAAAATGTATGGATACATTGTAGTACTAAATTGATGGTGATAAAATGTAGTTATCACATGAAATATTATGAAAGACCAAATTAACTTTAAACCAGTCGAATGCTTATGAATTGTAGGTAGGCTTTGACTCAAACAGAATTGGGAGATACTGAGCTTATGAAAGTGGGGAGCTGTTTAATCTACTTCGTCTTTAATTCACTCGAAACCTTTGGACAACCATTTCCACCACCCCACTTCATGCCTGCCCATAAAATAACCAAAGTTAGAGTTGCAGTTTGATTCCTTCCTTTCCATCCAAGTGCACACCCAAATGAGCGGCAGATGTTTTCATGCCCTATTAGACAACTTTCTTTCACATCAAAACAGCGAACAGAACATAATTTGACTCCACTGCCCATATTTATAAGGGACACGGTTCGGATTCTTTTTAAGTGCGAGTTCAACTATTGACGAAATATGATGGGTCTTGAGTCTCTTGACTGCCATTATACCTTTATAGGTTACATAACATACCCATCAGCAAAGCTCTGCGATGTCCAATCCTCCAATCCTCGCTACAGAAGTCCGCACGCTTCCGTCCATTTTAGCACTTCTTCTGGGCCGTACCGCATGGCATGTTTACATAGATCCTCTCCAAATTTAACCGCGATGGCAACCCACGTCAACAGAATTCACCTTATAGAATATAGGGAAGACTGATTTGCCATGCTTTCTGCGGCAATTCACCATCATCTCAGTGAGCTCCTGATTACACGAGCTTGTCAAATATGGCCTCGTTTGATTCGGCTTTAGGGAAATGTCCTTTAGAAAATGCAATTACCTTGGTTTTTTAAAATGCAAATAACGTTTGATGAATTGTAATTTTAAAATGCAAATAACGTTTGATGAATTGTAATTTTAAAGTGCATTAAGAAACAACTTTGCTTTAAATGCCATTTGATAAAAATTACATTTGCAAAGGACTTTTACTAAATTAAAAAAAAAAAAAAAGTTTTTACATATTGTTTTGGGAGTTTAGATGCTAGACAGCCTCATATGAGACCTGAGGTGGTGTGACCCAGGCGGCGTCACTTGAGGTCAAGCGGCAGTTGTCAGTGCGCGACCTCTTGGCCGGCGATCGTCAATCTTCGATTGACTTTTCCATGTAGTGGTATTTGTAGGAGATGAACAATAAACGAGGGGTCAAGACTTGCATTCCAAGAATGCAATTTCGCAAAAGACCTCCAAACCTATTTTGAGCTAAAAGCTCTTAGAATCTTTTGGAGATACAATTGTATTTCTCCAAAGTCGAGCAAAAAATGAATTAATGCATTTGTATTTGGTCAAGAGATATTAGAAATCCAAAGCCCATTGTGAACCAAACGGGGCGTATATCCTAAGTCAAAGACAAAATCATCCTTCCCACATTTGCTTTGTTTTGTGTTGACTGGAATCCAAACATGTGGTGCTGATGTCGTGAGTTTTAAATCCCTCTAGTGACAGACCAAATCTGATCGCATTAAATGGTGTTGCTTATGAGAATTTCGTTTCCGTCACTATTTGTGCCGCTATGCCCATCATCTCCAAATAATTTTGTGCGCGTGTCAATATTCTTTTGCCCCGCGATCTGTGCCATAAGACATTTTTTTTTTTTTGGTGTCATAAGACTTCGCTAGCATTCCATAAATGGCTTTCCCTTCTCCACTTCATCCATCCTCTCTCTCAACTCTTTTTTGGGTGATATCTCTGTTGATTTTCCTCCTCTTCTTTTTGGCAAAATAAATTCGAATCGAACGCAGAAGCTCCTTGACACTTCATGTTCTTATGTAAGGGCCTTCTGATCTTCTACTCTTATGGACCTTGCTCATTATACATTCCATCTTATGGGTTCGTCAGTTGAATTGAACACATTAACTCCTTGACACTCCTGCTACTTAGTTTGTTTAGTGCAAAAAAAAATGAGGCATTGTTTGCTTCAGCTTCTAAAAATATCCTAAATTAGACTAAACGCGTGCTTCCCCACGTTTCCTTATTTTATGTAGACTAGAATCCAAGCGCGTTCTAGCGTTATACTTTTTAAACACCTATTACAAAAAAACCCAAATCTTATCACACGAAATGGAGTTAGTTAGAAGAAATTTCATTACGTCATTTTTGTGCCTTCCTCAAATACTCTAAATGCTCTATGTTTTCATTAGTCTCCTTTCACATATTTTTTTAAGTTCTTTTCAATCTCTTCTAACATAGTGTGCACATCTTGCTTGAATCTTCTCATTAAAGCATCCCAAAATCTTCAATTCAACATGATCGGCTCACCTCGGACAACATTCTTTTGTCATATCCTTGATGGGGTAACACCTAATTTTTTTCTTAGATAAAGTCATTTCCAATTTTTCTTTTCTTTTCTCACATGCTCACAAATCAAATGAAGCATTCTCATCTTTACTGTCTACACTCATTTTGCGTCCTTGTCAATATTTGTTTGCCCCAAGTGGCATTCCTTAGTCTTTCAAAGCCTCGATCACACCTTTTCATTTCACACATTCTGTCTGAACTCCATGGATGAGATCTCCATCGATCTTTTCCTTTTATTTGGCAAAAAAATGTTCGAGATATCGAAAACATTCACTCCTTACTACTCCATGTTCTTGCCTTGATGTCATTTAAGCTTCTACTCTTATCAACATTACTCATCATATATTTCGTCTTTGATTGACTCATCTGAAAACCTCTCAATTCTAAAGTTTCTTGTAAAGATTATGAGGGCCTTGTTCCCGCTTGAATTTCATCGGACAGTACCATGTCAATCCGAGACACAGAAAAAGACATACACTACTAGCAGGGAAATTTTTGTCGCTTGCCCAAGAAACAGGCCATTAAACAAACTGTCTTCGCTTATATCAAACTTAACTTTATTGATTGCTCAAAACATTGTTAATGTTAAGTTTTCTAAATTAACCTATACACCTCTTCTATGGCCTCAACATGATCGATGAATTAGCTAATGCAGTTTCTTCTCCTAAAATTCCTATTTCTGTCATTTTAATCTTGGATTTATTTCTTTATTTGACTTTTTATTATTAGGAGGGGTTGAAAGTTATCTTGAAGGCGTATGTCCAGACTGTGCTCTTTTAGATTGAGTTTTGAGTGTGAACTTTCGCTTTTCAGTAAAGAGGGCAATGCTAAATGTTTTGTACTTTTTACACCGACGTTCGAAGCGGATGGGAAATAATCACGGATAGAACACGGTTCCTTGTTAGAAAAAGAATTTTCTTTAGCATATTAGTATTTTTTTTTTGTAGAACCATTAATAAGATCTATGCCACTCATATTTAGTGGGAAAATTATCCAAAAAGTTTTAAACCTATTGTACTTTTGTTAATTCAATCATAAACATTTCAATTATGCGAATTGAGTTCTAAATCTTTTTACGTTTTACTAATTAAGCAGGCCATTCCATGTGGTACTGCAGCATTGACATAGACATTTTTAATAATATTTTTATTATTTCGAATTTTTATTTTATTATATATATTTTTATTTTTTCTAACCTATTCTTTTAACCCTAAGCTAGTGAGGTCGCCGACCGACCCTCTTAGAGGGTAATTTCTTTAGTAAATTCAATTATATCATCAGTAACGTTGAGTTAGAAAAACGACTGGTTAGTATAAGGGCGCACTTCAAGTCCATGGCGCGTATCATTTTTTAGTGTAAAGGGTGTGTGATTATTAAGGAGTGTTGTCACATGCCCCCCTTTGTCTTCTAACATTCCAAATAGCCCATTGTTTTACAGAGACCAAATTTGAGCGAATTGGATTGCTAAATCTCATACTTGTGCATCATTTTGTGTGATCAATTCTTCTACTTAAGTGGGGAGACATAGAAATATGATGTAATAATTGATGTTTATATAAATTTTTATAAATATATCAAGTTAAACTAAAATAATCTTTCCCATATATCCCTTTTTTTTTTTGTTATGTTGACTAAGATCAAGCTTGTGCTAATATTGCAGTTTTTAGAAACATATAACAATGGAACGAATCTTATGATACTCATGGTATTGGTTATATGAAATTAGTTACACCATTATCATGCCAATATGCCCATAGTTTACACTCATTTTGTGTGCATGTCTTAAGACTTCACTAGCGTTATTATTATCTTATAAAATTTTTCCTTCAACTTGGTCGTTGATACTTAAATTTTGCATATTCATTGATGGTTTTATTATGTAAAAAATTATGAATTAATTTCTAACCCCTAAAAAAAATAATTTTCATAAAATTGCATAGCATATAGATGTTGGAGCATTTGCATTAATATTTACAGAATTGACTAGAAAAAGATAAAAAGCAGAAAAAAAAAGAAAAAAAGTTAACTAATTAATTTTTTTTTTAAAAGGAGGTGGGGCCGGGCTGCCCAGGTCCCTTCTTTTCCGCTTGGGCCCGGCCTGTCCTTCTCCCTCCCTTCTCTTTTCGGCTCGGCCCTCTTCTTTATTTCCTTCTTCCTGTCCTTCCCTCACGCGAATGGCGCGACGCTGGTACGGGAGAAACAGTGAACCCAGCGATAGAGGCAGAGCAGGAGGAGAGGGGCGTGATTCCCGGGTCGGGGCCAGGCCGGTAGGGCAGCTGGCGGTGGCAGAAGCCAGGCGCGCTTGCCTGCCGGGGGCCGTTAAAAGGAGAGAGGGCCGAGAGAAGGGAAAAAGAGAGAGATATCGGGAGAGAGACGCCGGGGGATTGATGAGAAGGAGAGCGAGAGGCCGAAACCGAGAGCGACTCGGTTGGGCCTTCTCGGCCACCGCCACGGCCGTTCGACCGACTCCGGCGCCCGCGGGCTTTCTTTCCCGACGCCATGTTTTACGGTAAGTCGATTTCCTGAGGATCCCGACTCGGAAGATATTGCTGTGGCAGTCGGCCATTGCTTGATTCGTCTCGAGCTCGCCATCTAGCCACCGTCTCCGAGCCGGGTAGGGAGCCCCCCGCGACTCCACAAACCTTTTGTGGCCTCGCCCTGTTTTGTCCATACGCGGTGTTGCATTTTACGGAGGTTGCCGCTGTTTGATTTCAAGTATGTCTTGGTGATTTCTTCCATGTCCGGATGTACGCTCATGTCGAGTCTTGTTTGGTGCCTTCGTAGTGTGTGTCTGGTAAATGTTGGCAAGGTCGTGAGTGAGTTGTTAGTCGGTCTCACTTAGGTAAGGTCATGAGTGTGGTCGGCCCGGTCACGATGGTTGCCATTAATACCATGGATATTCTGTGAAGTGTTGCTGTTAAGTGTTGGTGATAGCTTGCCCAAAAAAAGAAAAAAAAAGAAAAGTGTTAGTGATAGCGGCTGTCATTGTGATTATTACATTGCTTTGGTTACGTGCAATTCTTGCTAAGTCTGCTTTTGAGTACTTCCTTTCATCATTTCACCAACCTTCATTTGATCACATTATTCAGGTTGTAGAAAATGTGTGTCAGAGAGGTTTTCATAGGTTGCACATTGCTCCATGTCTTGCCATGTTTTGGGGATAAGTACACTAATGGTGCCATAAGTTGTGTACGGCGCTCACTTTGGTGCCAAAAGTTTCCGTTGGATCACTTAAGTGCCAAATTTTTAAAAAAATGATCACTTTGGTGCCATCGCTGATTTGGTTGGCCGGAAATCCGACGTGACAGTTTTTTATTAATTTTTGATGCCGACGTGGATCGCCGGAGAATACAATCAGCATACAAAGAACAAAACGATGCCGTTTACCCCTTTTCCCCAAATAAGAAACCCTAAATCCCCAATTTCGATTAGAACCGGAAGTTGAAAACCCTAAATCCCCAATTCGATCATTTCGAATACATACTTCAATTTTCTCCCAAAGTTATCAGCTCGCTCTTGCAAATGGAGGACAAAAGCTTCAGCAGCGGCTCACATTTCTATAAGAAAAGTGAATTAGATTGTGAGTATTACTGTTATTGTGGGTTACCAAGTCCAAGAAGAACATCTTGGACTCGGTTGAATCCCGGGAGAAGATTCCATGGGTGCGGCAGATATAGAGAAGGCTCGAAGTGCCAATATTTCAAATGGATTGATAAAAAATTCTTTGATCGAGCGACAGAGGTGATATTGGAGTTACTTGAAGGCCGAAATCAACCTCCACCTATGTTAATGGATGAGTTGGAGGATGTCGACTCAATGCAAGCTCAAATGAAGGGTTTAACATCTTTGGTGGACCATTTGAAGAGGGAGGTTTCAAGGCTGAAAATTGAAAGAAACTTTTATCGAGCGTTGATTGTGTTCTTATTCTCTTGGGTAGTTTATTCAAATGTAAAGTGAGTAATGAGAAGAAGTTTGTATGTCTACCATAGTCGAAGACGTGGAATATGCACTTGTATTGGATTATTTATAGTAAAACGTGTTTTTTGGTTTGCTGCAATTTTTGTATGGAGCAGAATGTTTTGTTGTTGTAATCTATGGGTAGAAATGCAAGGTTAGACTTGGAATACATTAGTTGTGAGCACTTAAAAGTTTTATTGTTTAGTTGTGTATTGTCAATGTTTGTTTTGGTTAGTTTTTGCTTCAAATATAATGGTTTGCTACATTTTTTATTTGGTAATGCTTTGCTGCATTGAAAGCTTTTAGTAATGGTTTGCTGTATTTTTCTGTTTGGTAATGGTTTGCTGCATTGAAAGCTTTTGGTAATGTTTGCTGCATTTTTTATTTGATAATGGTTTGCTGCATTGAAAGCTTTTGGTAATGGTTTGCTGCATTTTTTTATTTAATGATGGTTTACTGCATTTTTTATTTGGTAATAGTTCGATGGTTTGCTGGTTTGCTGGTTTGCTAGTTTGCTACAACTGCAAACCATGGCCGAAATTAAAGGATGGTGGCAAATTCACAATTGACCATTTCAGTGTCATAAGTTGTAAATAATGATCACTTGAGTGCCAAGTTTTTATGAAAGTGATCATTTAAGTGCCAAGTTTTTTTTTTTGAAAGTGATCATTTAAGTGACAGTCGCGATTACAAAGTGATCACTTACGTTGCACAAGTTTTTTTAAAAAAGAACATGTTAGTGCCAAACGTCATATTCCAAATGCACCTTGTTCTTGCACCTTGTTCTTGCACCAGTTGAGTTGCTGGTGCATCTTCGTACACCAGCCCAGATGCAACAAGATGTACCAGCATCCAAAGTGTTCTTGTAGCAACACATATAATCAGCAACAGTGCAGCACAGTAACAGTGCAGCAATGCTGACAGCAACAAATTCATTATAATCAACAACTTTAACCAACAATGCTGACAGCAACAGTGCAGCAACAGCAACATTGCAGTAACAGCAAAAATAAAATATACAACAGCAGCATCATAACTGACTTGCTAGCATTCAGCAACCAACACAAGGGAAAATGAATAGTTATTCCAGTACTTGCCATTAACATTGATTGATTGTTTACAAAAGAAAAGAAAAAGCATGTCTAACTTCACTCCCCAAGCATCGAGAGTTCAACACTCTCTTAAAAAAAAAAAAAAACAATGGCATTGCAGGCAACAACTACCATCAATCCAGCACACTCCTAAAAAAAGAAGAAAACATGAAAAAGACCATGTCTAGCATCACATGAAAAAAACCATGTCCAGCATCACATAAAAAGAGACCATGTCTAGCACCCCCCCTCCCATCAGTCAATATTGACAACACCTTGATCTCCTTTTCCTCTTGGAGCTTTGAATTGATTCATAATCCGAGCACTCTTTCGAACTGGATGTGCAGGTTCTTTAGTTGGGCTTTCTATCACCTCATTTTCCTTTTCCTTGTTTTTTACGGCGGCTATTTTTGTTCTACCACGTGTCATGTGTTGGTCCATATCATCACTACTGCTCCTAATTGTTGGTTGAGATGGAACTGGTGCTGGGTTCTTTTTGGATGGCTGTTTCGCAGTTGTACCCGATGTCTTCTTCTTCTTTGGAGCACTTTTCTTTGGCTGCGCCCTTGATTCTTGAGTTGGCCCACCTTGAGAGAGAAGTACCTCCGAAGTTCTCCCAGGTTACAAGAACATAGTGATATTATCAACCAAATGAATTGAAATACAACAAATTAAATGCATGAGGCCTATAAATCTTACATTCAAAATGGTCATTCCAGTATGTTCATCTGTGTAAATCCCATAACCATATTGCCTTAATCTTTTCCTAAGAGCCCCTCTTGTTCGTTGTGGTGCATCATTTTCAGCAGCAATAATCCTTGTAGCAACCTCTGCAACTTGTGCAGTTGCTCGTCTTCTCACCTGAGAAACACATAACAAATGTAAATTTTAGCCCATAAAAGACCAAACACAGCGATGTACAACTTACAGGATATTTTTTTCTTGTTTGCTCAACAGTGGACTCAGTTGTTGTTGTTGCTGTCCTGCCCATTCCAGTCCCTATCCCTGCACTTGAGCCTACAACATGGCCTTTTTCTGGCCCTTTAGTAGGCCTTACAACAATGTACTATATTAGGATTATGACCAACAACACTATTGAATAAGAACTGTAAAGTTACTAAGACCAAGATGATACTTACCTTACAACATGGCTTTCTGTTTGCCCTTAAGTAGGAATTACAACAGGGCCTTCTGTCATCCCTTCAATAGGCCCAACAAGAAACTCTTCAGTAGGTCCTGTCCCTAGCACTGAATCAACCATTACATCTTGCTGTTGATGCTGCTTTTTCAGCTCACAACCCTTCTTATTATGCCCTTCCTTGCGGCAATAGAAGCATTTCATCTTTGATCCAGTCCTACTCATCCTTTGACTTGATGCCTCTTTCTGCTGCATTCTTCGTCTCTTTTTTGGCCTTCCTATTTGCTTCTTCAGTGGTAAAGGTAGAGGACTTTCATGATTTGTTGGCTCCCAAAATTGGCTGCTTCTGATAGGCTGCATCATGAATTGGTATGAAGTAATGTATGAGCTTTTTTTGTACCAATCATGTAGGTAATCATCTGGGTTTTCTCGCTTAATCTGAATAGCACAAATGACATGGACACAGGGAATTCCATTCAGTTGCCAGGCTCGGCATGAACACTTTCTTCTATCCAGGTTGACAACATACTTATCCTGATTTTGAATAATCTCATATCCATTATCTCCATTCCAAACTGGATGGCAGAACCTACTAGCAGCAATATTTGCATCCAATCTCTTCACAATCCTAGGGCCACAGTCTCTACTCCATTTCTAGCCTCATATCTTTGCCTATGCAGTCTAGTCATAACCATAACTCGAATATCATCAAGCATGCTGATGATTGGTTTGCACCTGGCCTCTAAAATTCTACCATTGAAAGCTTCACTAAGGTTGTTATCAATGATATCGCATTTGAACTCTTCGCTGAAGAAGGCCCGATACCAGTGCTTAGCTTCTATATGGAAAAGTGCATCAAAACCGTCCTTTGTCAGCTGCAACAATCCTTGTTTGGCTAATATGAAATCAGCCATATTCATACTCTTTGCTATCTGCCAGAACTGCTTCTGCAGCCTATCTCCTTTGAAGTTCCTTGACCAGTTTGCATATATGTGCCTCGCGCACATTCTATGCTCAGCATGTGGCATCAATTCAGCCAATACAGGAATAAGTCCCTACAAAAATTCAAACCAATAAATACAAGTTAAGAAAAATATGCAAGTGACTAATATTAAAAGGGAGTATATTATAATTGACAATGAAATTACCTTCTGTTGGTTGCTCATGAATGCCCATCCTCCCCCATCGATTATCTCAAGGTCAGCCATTAAAGTTTTTAGGAAGCAGTACCAAATATCCTTGTTCTCTATCTTTACCACTGCCCAAGCTATCGGGAACATTTGATTATTGGCATATCTCCCCACAACAGCCAACAACTCCCCCTTGCATAAACCCTTTAGAAAGCATCCATCCAATCCTATAACTCTTCTACAACCAGCCAAGAAGCCCTGTTTGTATGCATCAAAACAGACATAAAATCTATCAAATCTAGGCCCAAGATCAGGGAGTGGCCTCTCCACAACCTCTACATATACCCTACTAGATGGGTTTTGAAACATACATTCACCAGCATAATCCCATACCTGCACATATTCTTCCTTATACCCACCCATCAATATCTTCATCACCCTCATTTTCGCTCTCTTACATTGATTCCTCGACACATTAACCCCCACTTGCTCCTTCACTAACTGTTGAAATTGAGGACTCTTGATCTCGGGCATTGCTTTGATAGTATTGAAAAAATGCTTTGATAATCACACACTTGTTACCCTTTTATTGTTGAAGATAATTGGACAAGTATGCTCCTCCTGAAAGGACCTAATCTGGAATGACCCATTATTACTAAGCGCAGCATAGAGTTTCCACGAACAATTCGCTTGTGAGCACTTAACTCTCACAAACTCCTTCGTGTTTCTAATGAATTGAACGCTCCTCTGTTCACCAATTGAGTTCTTCACAATAGCTTCCTTGAACTGTTTGGCATAATCAAATCTCATGCCCACCGACAAAACAGGTTTATCAACAGTCGGATCATAACAATGGTACTTACTTTTTCTTCGAGGAGCGGGTTCTTCATCATCATTGTCAAGCTCATTTTCCGAACCAGCAACTTCATCGCCACAGCTTTCTTCATCTTCACTTCTATTACCCTCAGCTGGATCTCCATCCCTATTTACTGACTCGGGCATTCTTGCTGAAGCAGCAAGTTTTTTTCTTAGAAATTCCCTTTGCTTTTGTCTTGACTGTGCGAGTTCATCATCATCTTCGTCACTTGGGAAATTTACTACAGCCAAACATTCATCTTCCGATTCACTAGATAAAGCAATTTCCCATTCTAATCCAATGAAGTCTTCATCACCCACATCTTCACCCAAATCTTCATCCAAGATTTCAGGACATCTCCCTATTTGTTCATCTCTATCAATATGACTTATCTCCCCATCATTTTGCCCTCCATCTAACCTAAACTCATCCCCAACCTGATTACTCGCTTGAACAGGATCCCTCACTTCTCCTCCTTCAGTGGTGGTCTGCTCATCCCCATCCTCATCCTCATCCTCATCCTCACTATAATACTCAACATATACCTTAGCTTCTTCACCGTGAAGATAATGGTAAATGATATCCTTAATACCATTATCGTTATTAAAAAATCTCAACCCATCCTTCAATTCTTTCCCAGAACACAAAGTAATGTAGTTTTTGCACTTTGCATCGTAAAAAATATACCAAATCCCTCATAAAATCAATATATGATGGCTTCCAAACATTGACATAAATAGTACCTTCATTTCCACTACTATATTCCCAATCTTCAGTGTCAATAACAAACTCTCCACCATAGCAAACAATGACGCCTACCTGATTTGCGTCCATGTCGATGCTGCACCCAATGGAAAAGAAGAAGAAAAAGAGTTATTGTCATTTTGTTGGAAACACATGACAGAATCGGCAACTTTACATATAGGTTCTTGTCGTTTTGTTGTCAAGGAACAAATGCGACTAAAATCTCCCAAATTCGGTGCATTTACAGAAACAAAAGAAACCAAATTAAATAAACAAAGTGAGGTCCCCACCACCCATTTTTCAATTTAATCACATTCACATTCGGTCCCCCAACAAAAGCAGTCCAATTAATTAAACAAACAAATTCGGTCCCACCACTGTTTCCATCCGAGTCAAGCCCCTTCGCACCCTATTTTTATATTCGGTCCCCACAACAGAAAGCGAACGAACGATGGAAGAATCAATTTTTCTATTCCGTCCCCATAAAAGTGACATCCCCATCACTTTTCCCACTACTTTCCCCCTGAGCCGAGCCCTCAATTTACCCTCCGTGCCCTAACTTGCCATTCGGAACCCTAAATTTTTCGCAAAATTGATCCACGTAGAGAACATGACAAACCTGAACGATCGTCAACGACGGTGCAACTACAATGATGGCCGAGCGACGGCGGGCGAGCGACGGCGGGCGAGCGAACGGCGATGGGTGAACGACGGTGGGTGAGCAAGCTACGGCCGGCGTCAAGGAGAACCGTATACGAACCCTATTTTACTCCCTCTGCAGCGACATCGTTTTTTGCTATGGAGCAAGGCGTCGTTGTTTCTTATGTGAATCCACGATGGATGGGAAGAAACGACGTCGTTTCTTACGAAGAAAGGACAACGGCGTTGTTTTATGCTATCAACCGTGGACAATCTTAAGCCACGTCGACTTTTTTTTTTTAAAATATAAAGGCCACGTATTTATTTTGGCTGGAATTTCTCGCCGGTGGCACCAAAGTGATAGTTTTTCCTCCGATTTGGCACTTAAGTGATCCGACGGAAACTTTTGGCACCAAAGTGAGCGCCGTACACAACTTATGGCAACATTAGTGTACTTATCCCCATGTTTTGTACTTGCGAGGCCTTCATTTTACGGTAGGTGGGCAATATCCTTTGCCCCTTTGTTCTCTTGCATACAACCATGTGAGAGAGGAGGTATTCTTTTCCAACAGATGTTATCATGTGATGGTCGATGGCACTACAATCTTTTGCCCTTGTGAAGATTGTAATCATTTGAACATGAGGTTTGTACTTTGTACATAAATTGGTTGAGCCATATTGCTTGGAATGTTGACTTGAAGGCGACTGAAGTTTGAGGGTTGGCCTTTAATATTAATATGGAAGAGTTTCAAAGAGGTGACAACAATTGGACATGTAACCTGAATCCAGAGATGGCATCCCTCGGTCCACTCCTCAAGGGTGTGATATGCTCCATGAACGTGGCGATTGCTTAGTTGGTGAAGTGAATCGAAGAGCTTGAGGCAATGAATGAGAGGCAAAGCATGAGCTGGAGATGTGCAGTGCTAGGTTTGAGGAAGGGAAGAAGCGAGCGAAGGTGACAGGTGGAGATTTGGGAATTGAAGGAGGCAGCAAATGGTTTAGTTTAAACGAGAGTAAGCAGTGAAATTGGGGTTAAAGGAAAAGATTTTGGGATTAGGGTTTAATTTGGGAAATTTGGAAATTGAGTTCATACAATTTTGGATAAAAATGCCCCTGTTCATGGCATGACAAGCATTAGGGGTGTGCATGGTCCGAGCGGGCGGTTCCTGACCTAGAACCGGGAACCGCCCGCTAAGGACCGGTTATGAAAAATTGGAACCGGGATCCACCTGTTTGTTGCATGGCCGGTTCGGTTCCCGGGTGGATCTATGAAACTGATCTTGACGCGAAATAATTTTGGTTTTCAACATAGAACGGTTGGGTCTATGAGTTGGGAAGGAGGGGAGGAGGTCTATGGTTGGGTTTTCAACATAGAATGGTTGCGAAACAATTTTCCGCGGTTGTGGCGGGTGGCAGCCGATGTGAGGGGGCGAACGACGGCGACGACGGCATCGACGCTTGGGGAGGAATCGAAATGGCGATAGAATTAGGAGGAACTGAGGAAGAGATAGAGAGAGAGAACCGAAGACGAAGGGAGTGAGGAGATGAGATCCAATCTAGGGTTTCTTTTAGTAATTTTTTTTTAATATTAAAAAGGTTTTGGTCCACCCATGGAACTAGGAACCGGACTGATACCCATCGGTTCCGAAAAATTGGAACCGGGAACTGGACCAGTTCCCTCAAGAACCGCCGGTTCCGGGCGGTTCCTGGGTACTTTGCACACCCCTAACAAGCATGTGGACTTTTCTGGCGAAGATTCGTACAACCAGCGAGCTAGAGGATTACAAATCACCAATTTCAGGATTTTCTTTGAAACAAACACTTCCCTAGCAGTTATTTTACGAACAATTTCCCAATTTTTTGATATTGTCCTTGAAAAATTTGGTGAAAAGACTTGCTATAGCAGAACAACCGGTAAGAAAAAATGGTCCTGGAACCCTCTCTCTATTGGCAATTGACTACTCAATGCCATTTATAATAAATTTCTTTCACTTTTTTCCATTGCCTGTAACATTTCAACCATTTTTTAATTTATAGATAAATCAGGCAAAATGGAGATTGAAGAGGAAAGACCCTATCAAGTCGCCGATAATATTGAAACTAGAATCGTTAATATGCAAAAGGAACCGGTGGAAATGGAAGGCAAGGCAAATAACGTGGCTGTAAATGGCAATCACTTTACAATGTACGTAGCTTGATACTTCAAGTGCACATTGAGCGAACTTGGTCTCTTTGTGTGGGGCGGGTGCTGGTTTTTTAATTTTATTACTGGTGCAAGTCAGCATATAGGTATTCTAAGGTCGGCATACAGATATATCAAGATATGAAATATTGGTTGGATGAGAGGGGTTTAATTAAATGATTGAGGGACTTAGACGGGAGGCTCATACACTACCAACCCTCTTCAACACCAATCATCTTTAAATGAGAACACAACAAATCCTCAAACTAATACTGTCAGGCGTCAATAATATTTGGTGTTGAAGAGTGTTGACTAGTATCTAAGCCTCCTGCTCCCGCTGTAAGTCACTTAATCGTTGGATTAAACTCCCTCCTTGCCACTATATCGTTTCTTGGAATACAAAATGCTAACTTGCACGACCAATAAAATTATAAAAACCAGCTCTAGTCCTACACAAACCTAGCGAGACATATGCGCTCAATATGCAGTTGAAGCATCAAGTTGGCCACATTGTAAAGAAACTCTCAGACGGATGTCATGTTGTATATAGCTGCAACGTCTTTTGCCTTGTTTTCCATCTCCACTGGTTCCTTTTTGTTGGGAATGACTGATCCCCGAAAACCGGATTCGACACTAAATCGAACCCCTAAATCAATGCGGAAGACGAGCCCGGGAAAAACAACATGTATCACCGATCCTAAAGCACACCACGGATTCGAGCGTACCTTTTAGCCACAGATTAAACACCGACGCCGTTAGAGGAAGAGAAGCTTGGTCCTGTTCGATCCGGTGAAGCAAATTGGCCTTCGCGCTTCACTGTTTTGCTTTTGGAGAAAACGACAGAGAGGGAGAGTTTGTTGAGAAAAACGTACGTCTTTTCCTTTTGAACAAAACGGTATGTTTTCTCTCTTTCTCCTCCCTTTTATATCTCTCTCCTTCCACGGGCCCTATTCCCGTGGGCCGGGCTTTCTCGGCCCAACTTGGGCGGACGGGCCTTAAGCCCAATACAAATAAAGCCTTCATCTCCCACTCGCACATGGTGGGCCGAACAAGATTCTCTTTACCTCTTTTCAACATTCATACCGGTGAATAATCCGTGCGACCAGCATACTTTGAGAGCTCGTTGCTATATATCTATTAGGAATATCTGCTCATAATGGGCGTCACACTCCGAGTAGACTTAGTATGCAGTACCCTAGATCGATCGATCACATTTTATATCTCTCTTGATCTCTTTTAAACATGATATATATATATTGTGTTCACAATTATAATTATCACAAACACGGTCATAATTGGTCGACCAGTGAATACAAAACTATAATGTGATTCCCCAAAATCGATCTTCCTCTTTCCTTCAAACTCTCAATTTCAGTTCAGCTTGCTTTTCTAGAAATGTCCCATTAGATCGAATCAACTCATGACCATTGGCAACATCCTAAGATAGCAAACACTAAATAGAAACCTTGAGAATAAGTAAAAGTCATGAGGGCACTAAAATTGAGGAACTCTTTTCCTCAAGAGTCTCACACGTCATAAAAGTTGAGATCAAACTTTTTGCCACTCTTATTGGTCGGCTCATGCATACGTAGTATGAAATATGTATTACAGTATTAACTCATTTCCCATGGAGCGTATGTCTACACCTTTCAATACCGTACAGATGATAGTTCAGACATACCCAATGTCTAACTTGAGTTCACGTATCTACTATTTTTACAAAATTCATCAAAACTCACATCTGGCATCTTAGACAGATAAAGTAAAATATGTGGGGTATTTTACTTTCGGACATAGTAAGTATTATGTCCTCACCTTAACACTCAGTTAAGGCGACATACGTATTTCAAGCTTGAGCTCTCGATTATCACCTAGATAATAAGCTTAAAAACAGTCTCATCTCTATTCATCACACAGTAAATAGAGGCGATTACCCGTGTGAGTGGGCTAATCTTTTATCTGTCCGACATACTTCCTCAACTTATAATAATACATTGAGTATTAAGATGCATAAAGATCATACAAAGATTCATAGGCATTAATAATGAAACAACACTAGTTCATAAATGTGAACAACTTAGAGAAATTACAATCCAGTACATTAGACTCTACGCAATTCTAGAGATTTTACATGACCACAAAACACATCTCTAGGTATTGGCTTTGTCATAGGATCTGCTACCATTCTATGCGTAGATATGTACTTTAAGTTCACATCCTTTCGTGCAACCATATCATTGACAAAGTTATACTTGGTATCTATATGTTTGGTTTTGCCATGATATTTTGGATCTTTGGTGTACGCTATAGCTGCTTGGCTATCACAATTAACCAACAATGGATTTGCAGCTTTCTCAATAACACCTAAATGTTCCAAAAATCTCTTAAGCCAAACTCTTTCTTATACTGCTGCTGATAATGCCACGAACTTAGCTTCCATCGTGGATAAGGCTATGCACGTTTGCTTCTTACTACTCCATGATATGGCGCCATTGCTCAGTAAGAAAGCAAATCCTGAGGTAGATTTCATTTCATCTAAATCTCCTCCCCAATCAGCATCTGAATAGCCTTCAAGTCGCAAATCCTTTCCTTGGTAATTCAACTTGTAATCAGCAGTTCCCTTCAGATACCTCAGTATTCTCTTAACGGCCTTCCAATGTGCTGGACATGGATTGGATTGGTATCTACTCACCATTCCAACTGCAAAAACATATGTTGGGTCTTGTACACATCATAGCGTACATCAAGCTCCCAACAGCACTTGCATAAGGAACATGTTTCATTTGTTCCTTCTCTTGTGGAGTCCTTGGACACAAGCTATGGCTCAATCCTTCACCTTTTGCAATAGGAGTGTCTATGGGTTTACAATCTTGCATACGAAATCGTTCAAGAACCTTATTTATATAGGTTTCTTGTGAAAGAGACAATGATCTATTCGAACGATTTCTTGAAATCTTAACTCCAAGAATGTATGCAGCCTCACCCATGTCCTTCATCTCAAAGTTTGAAGACAACCAACTCTTGACAGTCTTAACAAACTCCATATTGCTTCCGGCAATTAGTATATCATAAACATATAATGATATGATCACAAATTGATCCTTGGATCTTTTGATATATACACAATGATCCTCATCAATCATCGTAAAATCATATGCCATTATGGCATTATGAAAACGTATATACCATTGTCTTGATGATTGCTTAAGACCATATATCGACCTCAAAAGTCGACATACTTTTTCTTCTTGACCTTTCACTATGAAACCAGCAGATTGTTCCATATATATTTCTTCCTCTAATTCTCCATTGAGGAAATCAGTCTTTACATCCATTTGATGTAACTCAAGATCCAGACTAGCCACTATTGCCAGAATAATGCGAATCGAGGTAAATCTCACTACAGGAAAAAACGTATCTTCATAATCAATTCCTTCCTGTTGATTATACCCCTTCGCCACAAGGCGAGCCTTATGCCTTTCTATCGAGCCATCAGTCT
Organism: Eucalyptus globulus; assembly: GCA_014182545.1. Taxonomy (NCBI): domain Eukaryota; kingdom Viridiplantae; phylum Streptophyta; class Magnoliopsida; order Myrtales; family Myrtaceae; genus Eucalyptus; species Eucalyptus globulus. The sequence continues at coordinate 19,304,320 of CM024720.1, forward strand.
TTCGCTTTATTTTGAGAACCCATTTGTTCCCAATAGCTCTGCGTCCTTTTGGAAGATCAACTGGTTCCCAGACTTGGTTTAATTTCATTGACTCCATTTGCTCTTCCATTGCATGAATCCATTTTTCCTTACTAGGGCAATTCAGAGCCTCATTAATATTTCTTGGCTCATCCTCATTTTGTGGAGCAACCATAAAAGTTTCCCCTTCAATGTCAAAACATCGACGGGGAATACTTTGGCGACTTGTTCGCCGTATGGGAGATTGTACACTTTGCACATCATTCCCCATTATGCTCCCACTTGAATGAACTCCACTAAGGTCATTATCTTGATCCAATGTTTCAAATAGGGAACAATCTTCCCCTATTTCGCCCTTCTTAGGAAATTCATCCTCTAAGAATGTGACATCTCGTGATTCAAACTCAGTTATACTCCCACTTTCCTGCTCACCTATGAACACATATCATTTCGAGTGTTCAGAGTACCTTATAAAATTACTCTTCTTTCCTCTGGGACCCAATTTCCCAAATTTGTGAGAGGACTCATGTGTATAGGCAGCGCAACCCCATGGCTTAAGAAAACTTAAGTCCGGTTTTCTACCTGTCCATAACTCATATGGAGTGGAAGTAACTGATTTGGAAGGCACACGGTTAAGTATATAGGCAGCAGTTAACAACGCATTACTCCAAAAGGTAATAGGTAAGTTAGCATGCGCCATCATAGACCTAACCATTTCCAGTAGGGTTCTGTTTCTTCTCTCCGCAACACCATTTTGTTGAGGAGTATATGGAATAGACAACTGTCTTTCTTTTCCTTTTTCATCACATAATTTTCTAAACTCATCAGATAAATATTCTCGACCTCGATCGGATCTCAATGTTTTTATTTTCTTGTCTAATTGATTCTCTACCAGGTTCATAAACCTTTTAAAACAACTTATTGCTTCAGATTTATGAGAAATCAAATAGACATATCCGAATCGAGTATAATCATCAATAAAAGTGATGAAATAAACAGCCCCATGCCTTCCTTTCACATTCATTGGACCACGTACATCAGAATGGATTAAATGCAGAGGAAATTCAGCTCTTTTTCCTTTTCCAAATGGTTTCCTTGTCGTTTTCCCTTCTAGGCAATGCTTACATATGGACAAATCGACTTTTTCAATATTGCCCAACAAGCCCTCTTTGGCTAGTCTATTCATACGCTGTTGGCCAATGTGACCAAGTCTAGCATGCCACACATTCACATCATTATCATATTTATTAGGTGACGTGAGAAGGGAATAACAAACATTAGCATTAACATAATCAATATCTAATACAATAAAACCATCCAGAAAATAACCACAACCATAGTAATTTGTATACAAAAACAAATTCACACCTCTACTATAGAAGTTCATATTAAAACCTAATTTAACCAACACTGATACAAACACTAAATTCCGACGAATCTCCGGAGCATACAACACATCATGAAGGAACAAAGTGCGTCCACCACGCATATTCAGTTGGCATGTGCCAATTCCTTTCACTTCAGCTCGGAGTTGTTTCCCACATAGATCCACTTAGTTCCGGTTGGTACTCGTCGGAATTCCATGAAGGATCCTCTATCCTTCGCTACATGGTCCGTCGCTCTTGAATCCACAGTCCACAAAGGATTAGACTCAGTTAAGAACACAGAACTCGACACAAAAGCAAAGTTCTGAAAAGTACAAGGGGTGCATACCTTCTTTGGCTCACGACAGTCGCGAGCATAATGACCCTTCTTGTCACAGTTGTAGCATTTCACCCTTGCAAGCTTTTTCATGCGAGGACGCTTCCCTCTTTCATGTTGGTTAAACTTGGGTTTCTTCCCTGAAGGACCTGCTTCTTCCTTGCCTTTCCCCTTATCAAACTAGTTAGGGCGCTTGCGCTTGGAGCTCGAAGCTTCATTTGAGCTAGAACTAGCATGATAGAGTTCAGCATCCGGCTTAGCTGCCAACATGCGGTCCTCTTCCAGCTCAAGATGACGCATTGCATCCTCAAAGGTTTTGATATTTTCATTATGAGTCAGGTGCACCTTCATATGCTCCCAACTCTGAGGCAAGGAACGAATCACTACTTGCACTTGCTGCTCATCTGTGAGGACATGGCCAGCATCTTTCAACTCAGTTATCATGTTTGACATCTTTCTAAGATGTTGCTTCATGGTCTGACCATGAGGCTTCTTATAAGAGTCAAACCTGATAGTGAGCTGCCTCAGTCTAGTCACCGAAGTATGACCAAATCTAGCTGCCAATGCCTCCCACATTTCCTTGGCATTGTCAACACGCCGAAACTCTCGCATGATGTCGTTTTCCATGCTGCTCAGCAACGTGATACGAATTAGAGAGTTCTTTCTTTTCCACGTAGAAAAAGCTTCATTGTCTCTTTTGTGCTGTGCAGTGGTTCAATCTTCAGGTTTTACCATGGTTAGGTTAAGAACCTCAAGTGCTTCTTGCTCTTCCAGCACATACTGGATTTTCATTTGCCAAATTTCATAGTTGTCACCATTGAGCTTTTCACCTTTGTTCATCTTGGCAACTATGCTCTTTGTGGTGAAGCCATTGATCTGAACAAATCGACAAATACGCACGAATTATTAATGCCTATCATTTATGCATCCCTATTTACATAGACCCATCATATTAATGAATAATTTCAAGTAAGGCTTCAGAATCAAAAGGTCACTATGTTTCCAATCATCCTCCAAAAATCCTAACTTAAAACTATCATTAATATGATTGGCTCATGCAAAATCAATTCTATGAAGCTACAAAAACTTCTAAAACTACCCACAGCTAATTACCCACAGTACCAGCAATAACAGAAATCAACATATAATAGATATCCAATAAAACAATAATGCTTTCAATTAATACAATTAGGTAGTAATCATTACATAATATGTCCACAAATCACACTTAGCATATATCAGTCAATACAACTAACACCAAGTCAACACACGAACTGGGAAAGATCCTCTTTTGTTTAATTTCTTGATCTTTTCCCTTGAAATAATACAGTAATATTCATTTACAAAATCCATCACAATTTTCTTATAGGAAGCAGCTCCGTTGACATCCCATATGCGATTCAACACATCTTGCCATTCAGGTGGAAGAGTGTTAATGAAAAATCGCACAATCTCTGACTATGACATAGGACGACCATTCCATATGACATGTTGAATTTTCCCATTGACTTCAAGGACATGATCAATTAAGTCACCTCTCTCCCATCGATGATCAGTCAGCTCAGCTATCAACTTAGACAGCCTATCCTTTTGTTCATCGGTAACTGCGCGAATAGGTGTGTGCAACCTCAGGGGAGGCATTGTTCCTGCAACAAATGCAGAACAAATAAGGGATCACATTATAATCCACATATACTTAATTGAAAAAAGAAACATATTCTTTTCCTCCCTTTTTTTTTTTGGGTCAATGGTCAACGGTCGTCGGTCGTCGGACCGGTCGGGCCGGCTCGGGCGAACCGACAGCACGTGCCGCGCGCGTCTTTGGGTCTCGGGTCGCGAGTCGGGTCGGGTTGGGTTGGGTCGGGTCGCCGGTCGGTGACCGCCCGGCGAAACGTCGCCGTGCTGACGTCATCGGTGACGTCACCCTAGCGGTTATTGACTGTTGGGTGACGTCATGCTGACGTCAGCACGCGCCGGTTCGCCGATCGGCGCGTGTGCCGCACGCGCTGGGCGAGCCAGCGCTTCCGGGCGCGTCGCGCCCACGCAGCAGCGGCGGCGTTGCCCGGCGGCGCACGACGCATCGCTAGACTCGTCTCGACGTCGCCTTTCTCCCCATGTGTTCAGAAAACGATTTCGACTTACGAAAACTCAGTAAAATGGCCGAAGAACGCTCGGGTGTCTGGTTTTATCTCCTCGATCTGTACGGCCGAATTGTTTTTGCGAAAAATCAATCAAAAATCGTCAAACAAGTTAGGAAAACGTGAACTAGGGCTCTGATACCAATGTTAGGAATGACTGATCCCCGAAAACCGGATTCGACACTAAATCGAACCCCTAAATCAATGCGGAAGACGAGCCCGAGAAAAACAACACGTATCACCGATCCTAAAGCACACCACGGATTCGAGCGTACCTTTTAGCCACAGATTAAACACCGACGCCGTTAGAGGAAGAGAAGCTTGGTCCTGTTCGATCCGGTGAACCAAATTGGCCTTCGCGCTTCACTGTTTTGCTTTTGGAGAAAACGACAGAGAGGGAGAGTTTGTTGAGAAAAACGTACGTATTTTCCTTTTGAACAAAACGGTATGTTTTCTCTCTTTCTCCTCCCTTTTATACCTCTCTCCTTCCATGGGCCCTATTCCCGTGGGCCGGGCTTTCTCGGCCCAACTTGGGCGGACGGGCCTTAAGCCCAATACAAATAAAGCCTTCACTTTTATATATCAACATTTTTATTTTCAATGTTGTCAGCGATGCTATGGGCCTTTGCCTTGAAATGTATGATAGGATAAAAGAGAAAAGAAGAAGATTATAAATTGGATCGGGCAGTCAATTATTAGTAGAGGAAGGGTTTTGGGACTATTTTTTTTTTTTTTTTTTTTTTTGGGTAATTACTTCTGCTATAGCAAGTCTTGCACTAAAGTCGTTGGTGGAAGAAGAAGAATGTCTTCCACTGCAGAGTGGTCGTTGTCGAGAGGTAGGAGAAATTGGCCATGGCTTTATTCTTCTTCTGGTGGGTTTCTGTTCTGCTGTCGTGATTTCTGATATGTGATTATGATTGTTGGGGGTTTTGTTAGGTTTTTGCAGAGTTTTTTCTCACTGGTTCTGTCTTTGCTCTGTTAATGCTAGCAGTGGGGAGAGAATTGTGCTCAACTGCAAGCTTCCTGTCGACTTCCTTAAACAACTCTCGATCCAAGCAATCATGGAGTCGTAGACTTGGAGTTCGAAGCTGTGTGGGGGCAGATGGTGACAAAGATGGTAAATGGAAAGGAGGAGAGAGAGACGGAGATTATGCTGGCTAAATGCGTGAAAAAAAGAAGTGGGACTGTGGGACCCACCATGTGCTATTTTTTAGTTTTATTTTTAGGAAAAAGCCATGAAAAACCCTGAACTTTGCCCAAAGTAACACATTTACCCCCAACTTTTTTTTGTGACGTGAAAAACCCTGAACTTTGCCAACCGTGACACATTTACCCCAAATTTTTTTTGTGACACCAAAAACTATGAACTTTTGTTATGTGACACATTTACCCCAAACTTATAGGGCATTTTGGTCTTTTCATTTTTTTTTTAAAATTTTTTAAATTTTAATTTTTTTTTCTTCTCTCTTCCCTTCGCTGGCCGGCCCTCGCCCGACCTCACCGGTGTCGGGCGAGGGCCGCCCTCCCGACGCCGGCGAGGTCGGGCAGGGTGTCCCCGCCCTCGCCGGCGTCGGGCGGCCCGCCGCGTCGGCAAGGACGTCGCCTGTGTCTGGCGAGGGCTGTCCTCGCCCAACGTTGGCGAGGTCGGGTAAGGGTGTCCTTGCCCTCTCCGGCATCGGGTGGCCCTCGCCTGCGTCGGCGAGGGTGCCCTTTGCTGGCGTCGGGCGAGGTGTCCTTGCCCTTGCTGGCGTCGGGCGGCCCTCGCCTGCGTCCGGCGAGGGCTGTCTTTGCCCAACGCCGGCGAGGTCGGGCGAGGTGTCCCCGCCCTCGCCGGCGTCGGGCGGCCCTCGCCGGATCTGGCGAGGGGTGCCTTGCCGGTGTCGGGCGAGGGCCTCCTCGCCGATCTGGCGAGAGTGTCCCCGCCCTCGCCGTTGCGGGCGGCCCTCGCCCGCCGCTGCGTCGGCGAGGACGACCCTCGCCAGATCTGGCGAGGGGTGCCCGACGCCGGTGAAGGCCGCCCTCGCTCGACGCCGGCGAGGGCGACCCTCGCCGGACGCCGGCTTCCCTCCACCGGCTCCGCCATGGCCGGCGGAGGGAAGAAGAAGAAAAAAAGAAAAAAAAAGAAAAAATAGAATAAAAACACAAAAATGCCCTTGATAGGGTAAATGTGTTACAATTTGAAAATTTGGGGTTTTTCACGTTACAAAAAAATTGGGGTAAATGTGTCACTCTGGGCAAAGTTCAGAGTTTTTCGTGGCGTTTTCCCTTTATTTTTTGGTTTGAATCTGCTCTTTCCAGTAAGTTCCTCTTTTTCGTTTGTTTTCCGTCAATTTCTTCCTGCCCTTTTACGAATTATACCCTTTGGATTGAGATTGAAGAATTGGGTGTTGTTCACCGTTCAGAATCTGAGTGGAAATAGGAGGGTATTTGGTCTATGGAGAAAAAGGCAAACAGTTGGCAACTATGTGGTGAAAGGAGGTCCAAAGAAGATATCTTTTGGCATGGAATGCAGAGGGTCTCTTCAATCTGGGATTAATAAATTAGCTGGTGCTGTTTCCGTTACTATGGGACCTAGAGGGGTGTGTTTCTTTTATTTCTTCTTCCGAAGTTCTTGTTTCTGTCATTTTAATCTTGGAATTATCTGTTTATTTAGTTGTTTATATATCATGGAGTGTTGTGCTGGAGTTGGAGTAATTTAGTGGCCATTTGGACAGACTGAGAGATATTGTGTTTTTGCTTATTAGTTATGAGGGAGCCGGCTTGTCTAGTTTTCTGCAACATTGGAATTGAGAGTTATCCTGAAGGCATATGTGCAGAGCTGTGCTCTTTTAGATTGAGTTTTGCGTATGCAGTTTTCCTCTTGTAAATCGGGCAATGCTAGACGTTCTGTACTTTTGGCTGTGACATTTCAAGCTGACTAACTTGTCTTGCTTTCCAGATTACATTGTTTTACTTTTCTTCATTGTCTCCTTTGTTGCTTCAGCCCTTATTCTTCATCATGGACTTGAAGTAATTCATGGAGTATCCTAAGATATCCTATTCCCAGAAGATAGTTATATGACACCGTGCACACGATAGAGTTCTTTTGGTTGCCATGGGACATTATTATAGATAGAACACACTCCCCTTGTTAGAAAAATAGATTTTGCCAATGTATGAATGTTTACAGTACCATACGTAAGATCTATGCAAATTAGATATAGGGTATACTAATCTAGAGGCATGACAAATGTTTCTCTAATGCTTTCTGGAAGTACAATTGCTCATATCTAACATGCAGTTTGGGTGAATTTGACGTGATCTATTTACTTAGGGGTGCATGATAACCAAAATTTCTGTTCCAGAAATAATTTTTCTATTCCAAACCTGTTTCTAGAATAGAAACCTGTTTGATAAACCTACTCAGTTTTTCTATTTCTGGAATAGATTTCTATTCTAGAAATTGATTTGAAAGAGAAATCAGAAGTATAAATTTTATACTTCTGATTTCTAGAAGAGAAATCAGAAACAATTTCTCCCACTAAACCCTAATTTTGGTGAGTCCTCCCTTATCTCCTCTACATCTTTGCTTCCTCCTCCTCCTTCGCCTCTCCTCATTTTATTAAAAATAAAAATAAATAAAAATAAAAATATTCATTTTATTCATTTAAAAATTAAAATAAATTTATTAAAAATTATTAAAAATAAATAAATTATTTTTATTTATCATTTTATTTGCCTTGATTGTTTGCCAAATAAATTTATTTTTAAGGATATTTTTATTTTATTTTTTATGATTTATTTTATTTTATTCTTTATTTTTGTTGTTACTAAATCATTTTTATTTTTATTTTTTATATTAAAGGTCGTCGGTCGTCGCCGCTGCTGTCTAAAATGAAGAAATTTTGTATCGTTATCAAACGAATTTCTATTTTTAGAGTAGAAATTTTGTGTCGTTATCAAACGGTTATTTTTGCTTAGAAACTCTTCTAGAAATAGAAATAGAAAAATCTATTTCTGTTCTAGAAACTATTTCTGGAACAAAATGGTTGTTATGCGCGCCCTTATTTTCTATTGTCCAAATTAGGCTTGTTGAACTCAAAAGTTATAACTAATCGATTCTATAGCATATCAGGAAAACAGTTTTTAATGAAATACTTTAGCTTGTAGCATTTGCACTCATTAAAATAATTGACAACTCATATGTTCACGACAACTCTAGAGGCATGACAAGGGTTTCTCAGAAGTCCGGTTGCTCATACATCTCTAACATGCAATTAGGGTCAATTGGATGTGGTCTATTTACTTATTCGTACTGTCCAAATTAGGCTTGTTGAACTTAAAAGTTATGATTAATTAGACAAAACTAAATTAATCGATTCTATAGCATGTTAGGAAAAGCAATTACTAATGAAATACTTTAGCTTGTGGCAGTTGCACTCATTAAAATAATTGACAATTTGTATGTTCATGACATAATAGTGTGATGCCACGTATAATCATATCACAACTTTGAAATCCAAAGATAACATGTATTTAAGCGTCTAACATGACATGTTCAACAAATCTTGGAAGTAGGTTCTCGTATATAAATTGGTAAAGTTTTTTATACTTACATCAATATGTCACACATCAATGGTGTGAATCCGTATAATGTATTGTGTTGTTATCAATAACATATTGACTTCTATCACTGAAATTCCCCTATGTGTTTGCATGGGTTGACCCATGTATGACACATGCTTAAGTGTTATCCAAACCCATGTTCATCGTATGTCATAAACATTTAGTTGAAAGGTCGAGATAGTTCAAAAATAAGAGACACAATGGATGCTGAAAAGTAGAAGTCTGATGTTAGCCCTTTGCCGGACAACGAAGGTTGCACTTGTAAAAATGCTCTGTCGGATTGGAATTTCGGCTCGTGGAGTCGGATGATTGATCAGTTTTCTTGTCAATAATATATGTTTAGGCAAGATTTCAAGAATATCAATGCTATTCTGGCGGATTATGTTTTTATTTTTATGTTATTGTTATATGTAGTGGTACAAAACGCCCTTTTGAAGGAAAATTCCTCAGAACAATATAATTTTGTCTGATCAGTTATTCGTCAACTGGCCGTAGTGTAGACTTATGTTCGGATATACTGGACGGACTCCATTATGGCCTGATTGATTTATTGAGATTCACTTTATTTCAGAATGCAATGTTGTCCTCTCAGAGTCCGAAACTCCAAAGGTCCTGAATAATGGTGTCACGATTGCCTGAGCAATATAACTTTCAAATGCAATGGAGAATGCTGGGCAACGTTAGACCATGGGATCATTCATGGTTTATAGTTACTTCTCTCCCAGAAACTTTCTCCCATGCTTATGCTCTCAAAATTCAATTTTTGCGCTCAAATGCATGTACTTCCAGATAGCTGCCCGCATGAAATACTTAGCTGGTGTTGGCACAGCCACTGCAATCCTGGCTCGAGCAATGATCAAACCTAGGTTGTTGGCAGTTTCATTTGGAGCCTAATCCAATCTCTTTAAAAAAACTGTAAAAGGATTAGGATTTTGACGGGAAAAGACGTGAAAGATCATATCAAAGGTTATCGATTGATTTTTCTTTTTTGTGCTTTGTCCAAGATATGAGGTATTCATGACGAAATTCTTAAATTTCTTCAGCATTTTGCGGCTGTGTTATTTACCTCTGCTGGAAACGATGACCTTATTTTGAAGAATAATTGCGATGCTATAGAAAAGGATCGGACATGATGGAGTCATCTCTATCGAGTCATCCTCATCTTCTGAAACCTTTTTCTAGTCGAGGAAGGAATGAAGGTGGTCAATTTAGCTTTAGGTTTGAAGTAATATGGAGTTGGATTATTGTCTCCTTGCGAAGTTTGGAAAGAGTGTTATTCAGCTCTCTGTCTTCTAAAATATGTCCCTTAAAGGGATAAGGTCTTCCAATTGCCTACATTAACAAATCCTGAGCTTATTGAGTGCATACCCACCTTTCAATTAAAATTTTACCTTTGTATGATTTCTTCACTTAAGTAAAACTTTTTTTTTGCCAGATAAATAAGGGCTATATGTCGCCCCATTTCATTACAAACCAGGATAGACCTCTCGTGGAGTTCAGGATGCCAAAGTCCTTGTAACTGATCGGATGATTTCTTATGTCAATGAAATGATTCCTTCGCTGGAGAAGGCAACTCAATTAAGTGTCCCCTTGCTAATAATTGCAGAGGATATCTCAAGGCAAGGACTGGAAACAGTTGTTATGAACAAAATGCAAGGCTTGATGAATGTAGCTGTTGTGCAATATCCGGGGTTCAGAGATGGAAAGAACGGTGTCTTTGTTTGCTGTCAAGTTCCTTCAAGAAGCACTCTTACCCAAACCATGTGATGAGCATTTCCATCCTTTAAGCACATGTTCTACTTTCTGTTTTTTTGTTCCATTAGCATTGTGAGGTGGGACTTGAAGACTGGAAACTTAGGATAGAGGATGCAGAGTAGGCCACATTTGCTGGGATGGATGCTGGAAACTTAGTATAGTACCTGGTGGTGGTGCAGCTTATGTACATCTTTCTATAAGGAGCAAGATGGAAGTTCAAGAGGAGCAGATTTGTTCTGACGTCATAGCAACAGTATGATTCCTGCTTCTTTTCATGTCTTCTCGTGCATCATTTTGTGTGTAATTTAAATTCCAATGAGTAGTTTGAAGGAAACTGAGGTGCTTGGTGCTCGACCAAATGTTGTCAGGCATACCTAGTTTGGTCCAATGAGCATCCTCTGGCGACTCTAATCCCTAGCAAATCGTCAATCTTGTGGTGCAGTGATAATGGGGCCTTGGAGGATGTAAAATGACAAACCATGGCCAAAGTAAATGAGTTGTTTGTGCTCTATATATTTGTAATAGAACATGAGCAGGCAGATCTATGAATGAGTCTATAAATTAGTTATCAATAACTTGAGAAAACATCGTGCCTTGCATGTCAACTGAAAAGTTCAGATCGACAGGAGAAGTTTCCATTTCCGGACCAACAAATGTGGGAGCGTAGGCAAGGCTCAAAGCCGGCGTTGCCTGATATTGGGGTGTGCGCAATGGTTCTGGAGTGAAGTTGCTCTCTCACTGTCGATCATTGAATTCTGACAGCAACTTTTCTCCGTGGACCAGTGTAACAACCTCTCATGTGGGCATGAGAAAACTGTATTTTTGCCTTTGCTTGTGAATGGTAAGCTGCCTTACGTCTTCAATAATTGCTTGGGCATTTTAAGTGCAATGCCTTCTCTCTTCCGATGAAAACTTCCTCTTAACGACATTAGCGTGGCTTCTTTTTCCATGCGTGCATGTTCAGATTTTAGTTTTCAAGAAAGATGAAAATGCTAGGAAAGGAGATATTTCTTCTGGTGATTTGAGTACACTGTAATATATTTCAAGGCATATAAATGCAATCCCATTTTCATTTTCCCATTTTGTTTTTGATTGGTTATAGTAAGGAAGATGTGCTAGACTTAATCTGAAGGCAATCTGTATTTCGGAAGATTGCATTTTACTTCATGTCAAAAGCAACTCCCTTGTGGTACCTTCAGACAACTAATTAAGGTGACTGGACTTTTTATTGTCTGGGCATTTTTCTCTCCTTCTGTTCCCTTGGTGTCCCTGCTCTCCGTCGCTTCTTTTATATTCTCTCTCTATTTTTTGTTTTTGGTTTTTTTGTAAAGGTAAGTATAATATAGATTTTACCAAATGAATATACAAAGAGAGGAAGCTCGGCACCAACAAAACAAACACTCAAAAGACAAAGGAGTCAAGAGAGTGTAAGGTGTTGTGGTACCATAATAAAAAAAAGAGGCAAACAAAGGAGGCAAAAATAACGAGACGAAGGGGAAGTCCTTCTCTCTCTATTTGTAAAGTAAGACTTGTCAAATCCGAACATGGGACATCTAGTAGTCATGTGACATATGAATTCACCAATGACATTTTTATTAAACACATTACATAATATAACTCGTAACATGTTTCTTAAATCCAAAGGAGTTGATCACCGGTCTTTAGATATTAATGCAAACGATGACAATCATCAAGGAAATCCTCCTATAAAACAGGAATCACATATGCTAAATGTGAATTGTTACTTACTCCAGGATTTATCAATATTCAGTGGTGGGGATGGTGGATCATGTGTTTGGGGATTCTTCAAAATCTTCGAAACCTCCTTGATGACTTGCTTTACAAGTATCCCTTCATGCCTATCAATTGCCAGATAAACTTAGGGTAATGTCTAAATAATATAAGAAGTTTTCAATAATCAGATCAAATTAAGGTGTTCTAAACAATATAAGAAGTTCTCAATAATTAACTCAAATTAAGGTGTTGGTAGAAATGATGAAAGTAGGTACCCATTAGCGATTTTCTCTGATACCCATCCTTTGGAGGACCCAACCTCCTTGAGAGCTTGCTCCCACCGCTCATAAGTACTTTCATCAACCAGCTCCTTATGTCGAAGCATGTCCTCTCCAAAACAATGTGATATGTCTCGCACATATGAGGGCCTCACTTTATAGAAGATGGGCAATATCGTTTGCCCTTTTGTTCTTTTACATTCAACCATTTGTGCTAGCTCCTTAAGGCACCAGTGAGAGGAGGCATATCTTTCAGAGATAATCGGAATGGATATCTTGGAGTGGTCGATAGCATTGAAAATCTCATGAGCAACATCTTTGCCTATGAGGTTTGGGTCATCATCGCCATACACTCTAATTCCTGCAGCCACAAGGCTGATATAGAGGAAAGCAGCAAAGCCATGTCGAGTATCAGGGCCACGAAAGGCCAAGAACACTTGGCATTCACTTTCTTTACTTTTCTTTTCTGAAAAGTGAAGATACACTGCAATCCAGCAAGATAAACCAAAGTAAAGATGATAAGATATAATTAAAAGAATTATAGGGAAATACTGAAAGAGTAAGGTAATTTTGAAAAGCCATGAAATTGGTGTAGGATATGAACCACGCGAACCATACATGCCTTCTCTATGTGGGGATTGAAGAATGGCCAAAGCTCTCGCGTGATCAATCCAGAAAATACTCACGCAAGTTAGGCGTTTGGTTCAAATGAAATTGGGAAATACCTGATCTTATGAATATGGGAAGTCGTTCAATCCACGTGGTCTTCAATTCACTCGAAACCTTTGCGACTATCATCTTCACTAGCTCTCCTTCATGCCTGCCCACAGATATATATAAAATCAAAGTTAGGCGTCTAGTTTGATTCCTTCCTTTCCCTATCTCTGCCATTTTGAATTAGTCACTCTCAAGGAAAATTACTAAAAAAAGTCTTAAACTAATTTTACTTATGCCAATTTAATCCTAAACCCTTTAATTTTGGTCAATCTAGTCCTAATTTTTTTTTTTTTGAATACTTGACAATTTAGTCCTAATCCTTTTCATTTTGCCAATTGACTTCTACACCTTTTAACGATTTGTCAATTTAGTTTTTCTAGTCAATTTTGGCCGGAAATTGATGATGCGATGATCCAATTAGCATCGGTTATCCTATGTGATATAATCGGTATTGACGTGGATGATTTTTGTAATTTTCTTTAAAAAATGTGATTTTTTTTTCTCTTTACTTTCTCTTTATTCTTTTTTCATTATTTTCCTCCATCGCTCTTTAACCACTAGGATTTGGCGAGGGCCTAGTGAGGGCCTTGCTAGCAAGGCCCCTCACCATCACTATAGGCCACAAGGGCTGGGATACCCTCACTGACCTCGCTCTCGTCGTTCTCGTCGGTGGCTAGCAACTAATGGAGGGAAACAAGGAAATAGATAAAAGAAAAAGGAAATGAAAAAAAAAAAATTTAGAAAAATTTTAAAAAAAATTACAAAAAATTTTCCATGTCAGTGGCAACAATGGCACCTAGGACAACCGGTATTGATTGGCCCACAGCGTCAGCAATTTCTAGTTAAAATTAATTGAAGGTCAAATTAGCAAATGATTAAAGAATTAAATTAGTAAAATGTCAAAATGGCTTAGGACTAAATTGACATAAACAAAATAGGTTTGGACTAAATTGACCAAAGATTTATAACTGAATTGATGCAATACAAAAAGTTTCAAACTTTTTTTCTGAATTTTTCCCATGATTCCCATCCAAGTGCACGGGGATTCGGATTCAAATTTGTGATGGATATAGATGCGTAGATTCGTAAATAAAAACATACGGACGCACAAGAATTTACACATACGTACAAATAACATACCCATTAGCAACTGTCTGTGATATCCACCCTCTAATCCTCGCTACAGAAGTCAACGCTTTCCGCCATTCTTGCACTTCTTCTGAGCTGCACTGTCTCTCATGTTTAGATAGAGCCTCTTCAAAGTTACGGCCTTGGCGACTTACGTCAACGACATGCACCTTATAGAATACAGGGAAGACTGATTTCCCATGCTTTTTGTAGCAATCCATAACTTCTGTGAGCTCTCGGAGACACCATTTGCTTTGTGCATACTGTTCAGAAATGATGGGAATCGCGATCCTGCAACCTCTGATGGCCCGGAGAATCTCCGCGCCAATCTCCTTGCCGACTGGGAGTGCGTCGTCATCCCTGAAGACGTGGACCCCAGCAGCTACCAGGCTATTGTAGAGGAAATCGGTAAAGCCGGTTCGAGTATCTCCGCCTTTGAAACTTAGGAACACATCATAGTTCTGAGAGGCCACGCTTCTTTTCTCCTGTTGGAATCTGCAAGCGCACAGAGACATATGGGCTAGCAATAGAACGATTGCTAGAGCAAACATCTTTCTTTGTTCGCAACTTCTATTTTCTCTTTTCAGATCTAAGTGTGTGCTCTTTCAAGGCTTCTCCTTTTAAAGACTGATGATTTCCACTCGTTGTTTTTGCTTACTCACAAATTCCAAGGCCTCATCGTGAAAAGTGGTCCTTTCTTTATTTCCTGTGAACTTCGCGGAAAAAAGGAGAACAACCGCTGAGGCATACGTCTTCTTCTCTTATTCTAGAGTTCTTTCAGGAGTCAAGTCATCAGGGTCAACTCAACTCAAGCCGTGACAGCCGAGTCATGAGATAATTGTCTAAGTCATGTGATGACTAAGTCAGTCCTCAATCTTTCTTAATCTTAATTTTTTAGACAACTTGCTATTATAATCATTATAATCAATTTTAATCTGACATCACTAACATAAACATCGATTATCTTATGTGATACACTGACACTTGGATAATGTTTATAATTTCTTATTAAAATATTTGAATTTTTTCTCCTTCTTTTTTCCTATTTCCGCCCGTCGGGTGGGCCTTGGTGATGGCCAGAAGTCCAAATTATCCGGCATGTTGGATTCTTTGACATGCTGAATTTATTGACGCAGAAAGACTTCTTCGGTTCATACAGAAGACGGGCCCCATATATTATATATATTTATTAGTGGAGTCCGCGATTTTTATTTTTTATTTTTTTGGGGTAAAGGGATCAATGGGTCAAATAATTAATCAAAGGCGTGGGCCTCCTTTGTCCCATTCATAAGCTCTCTCCAAGAGGGACCGTACACTGGGAAAGAATTGGTGGAGCTCTCATGTAAGCTTTCTTTGTTTTCGACCAAAAAAAAAAAAAAAAAAAAAAAAAAAACCCACCGGAGAGGCTTCCTCGAGGCTTCTCTTAACTACCAACAAAATAATTAAATATTAAATCACACTTTAATTTAATAACTTAAAATTTTAAAATAATCGATAGTAATTTTATAAAATCTCACGTGATATTAAAATAGGAGATCTTGAGTTTCAAATCCCAATCCACACTTAATAATAAGCAAAAATAGAGCAAAAATAGAACACTTGAAAATCTCACAACTACAAATAGTGATTTAACCAGTTAAATTCATGTGGTTAGAGTTTGTGTAATTTCTAAAAGTGAGATTTGACTGGAAATTATAAAGGGCTAAACATTGAATAAAGTTAATCGAGTCAAGAAAATTCCAAAAAGAGATGAAGGACCGCCATCCGATATCATACGATATTTTTTAATGAAGACAATGCACTCTTTTTATAGTTGTCTTTTTTCTCTTCGAAATATGATTAGTTAATGGCCTGAACTATTTTTCGTGTATCAAATTTAAGTCCATTGTTTTTTTTTTTTCCAAATAAAATAATAAATTCTGAAAGAGGCATTTTGTTAGGATGAAAGGGAGAGTATCGTAATTTCAGGTCTGTTTGTTCAACTGGCCTGTTATCAGCGGATTGTTCGCTCGCGATTGACCAAGACAAAACTCAAATTGCCTTCCCAGACGACAACAATTACATCGATCAATACTCTGTATTAGACTTTGCGATCGACTCTAAGATGCTGACTCTTTTCTCCTTTGATTTTCAGGACTACGAGACATTCATTGTCCTAGGAGTTCAAAACACACGACGGTGTTTTATTTTTCTTTTGTTCGCTTGCTGATCAGTACAGCATTTGACAATTAAAATCAGCACCCTAGCAAATAAGTGATCCAAAACTAGGAACTGTCTATACTCTTCTCATTCCGTCACTTTCCTACACCTTTAGAGTTTCTTGCGTTAGTTCAGTGCATTTGTGCTCAAGAGCCTCGCGAAACAGGCGAGTTGTGGCGTGAAGGGCAGAGAGTTCCTTACACCACGCCTGTCCCGTTCTCCGACATAGCATAAGGCTAAAGCTAAATTGCACGGTCAGTCGCACTTAATCTGGGTCTCAGCTGATCAAGGAAATAGAGACCTGCATACGTCTAGATGGTTGCTGGCTTTGCGGTTCAATGATAAGTTACTTATGATGATGATGATGATGATGATAGAATTCCTGATGAGTTGCGATGGCAAATGAATGTGATCTTGACTTGTGAGTACATTTGGACTCCCAGTCAATTCGGATTTGTGCAGTAAGTCATTGATAGATCTTGGAAAGTATCCGGAAGCACCCCGGTTGGAAAAAAGAGATTTGTAAACTTCCTCGAAGGGATCATGTTCGGAAAACTTCGAAGCATAATTCAGAGCAAATACAGCTGAGGAAGTGCAGCACGGGGCAAAGGACCCTCACCAGAAAATAATCCTGAACCATTTATTTGGAATTCCTTCAAGATATAAAATACGATCTGAATTTTGGAAAGTATTGAAACAAATAAATTTGAATTCACGTGTCAAATGTAATGAAAATTTTGGGTGTTTTGACTAAAAATTTTTTAAAGTATATTTGTGGTAAGATTTAAATTAAGTAAAAAGATTGAAATTAAAAGTCTACGCGAACATATGATGAACCTTACTCGAGCTAATCAAGCTTTCAAATTCGATGTCTTGTCCAAACCATCCAATTTTATCTTCGTGCCCATTGCTTTGGACTTGTACATCAAGTTAAATTTCGTTGGCCGCTGCAAATATGAAAGGAGTTTGCGATATCCATGGGCCTAACAATTGGGTCTAGAGGGTATCATCCAACTAATGATCACCTTTAAAACCCACACAAAAAATAGGGAAAAGTGTAAAAAAAATCATAAATTTAGTCCCAAACCTTTTAATGATATCAAATTTTTTTTTTTAAATCTAAATGGTGTCGATTCAGTACTTTTGTGCTCGAGATCCTTATGTTGAGAATATGTGTTGCTGTTGCCGGGCTCCACTTTATAGAAGATGGGCAAATACTTTTGCCCATTTTTCTCCTTGCATTCAACAATTTGAGCTAGCTTGAGGCAAGAATATGAAGAGTCAAATTTTTCAGAGACGATTTATATACATATTTTGCATTGGTCTGATAGCATTACAATCTCATGAGCAATGTCTTTACTTGTGAGGGACGGACAATCACGATTAAACACTTTGATTCCGACATCCACAAGATTAACCTCAAGAAGCCAATTTGGATTTGAATATTTTGGCTGTAAGCCCTTGCCATTTAATTTCTCATTCTTTTCTTCTCCAAAATGTGTGGATAAACTGTAGCACCAAATTGATGGTGATAAAATGTAGTTATCATGCGAAATATTCTGAAAGACCGAATTATCTTTAAACCACTCAAGGCTCTCACATGATCACATGATGAACGCAGAGAATGCTTATGAATGGTAGGTAGGCCTTGGCTCAAACAGAATTGGGAGATACCGAGCTTATGAAAGTTGGGAGCTGTTTAATCTACATCATCTTCAATTCACTTGAAAATAACCAAAGTTAGAGTTGCAGTTTGATTCCTTCCTTTCCATCCAAGTGCACACCCAAATGAGCAGTGGATGTTTTCATGCCCTATTAGGCAACTTTCTTTCACACCAAAACAGCAAACAGAACATAATTTGACTCCACTGCCCATATTTATAAGGGACACAGTTCAGATTGGTAACCCATCTTGTGGATTTACTTTTGATGTGTAACCCATCTTCCACATTGGATTGTATTATTCAGACAGCTACTCCAATATTCCGTTCTCTTTCATTTGGGATTTCGTGTGTGATATATCAAAAGATGAAACTAACGCCCATCAAAGGTTTCGTCTTCTGCAACTGTATCTATGGGGAAAAAAAATGCTATTTGACGGATATATAGGAGTACTACAAACCTGTTCCAATTGAAATTATTGATTATAAGAGAGAATTATAGTCTTTAAGACGATTTCTAGTAATTGAAGACACGGCGAATGAAAGAGAAGCAGAAGCCTGTTTCCTTTCCTCTTCTCTGCTCTTTCCCTTTCATCTAAATCCTATGGTGCTTCGACATAGTGCCTATGCCAATGACAATGGTCAGACTACAAAGCACAGACCGTCAAAAGGAAGGAGGGAGGACAGAAGAGTGCATCTTCTTAAAAGTTGGGGACATGCTCATTCATTTCTGCCTTGAGGAACAAAATCAATATATTTTGAGTATATTTTGCCTGTTCATATTGTGTCGAACGGGATGCCACGGAAGGAAATCGGTAAGTACGTTTTCATGCCCTGGTGAAGCTTCATATCATTGTGTGACCCTCAGTCCAGCTGCATAGTTTTCTAAAAGAGCACTGTCTATTGAAATATGCACAGAAGGCAGAAATTTCATCGCCATAGTAAACCATAGCTTAGATCTAGACCAGGAACTAATTGAAACTATCCATGTTCGCCAGAGCCAAAAGCCAATGCTCTGATTTGATTGATCATCAGTAGTGGTGCCTAATAGTAGTAATTGTCACACAAGCATGAACTCTGACATGCAATATGAGCTTTCTCTTGCGTAAATAAAAGGGTAGGTACACAGATATGAAGTAATTACTCAAACATCTGTCGACATATGCCTGCAACACCGGCAATACTAGAGTCAACAAGAGCCACTGGCTCCGGAACATATTCAACAAGCTATTATGTTAAAAATTGCTCCTTGCAGCGAAACAACTAGAATCTAAGGAATCATATTCATAGCTCCTGCAGCAAAAACTCCACATGTATTGAAGAAGGTGGGACCGGACTTGCTCCATGCCATATGATGTCATTCCTACTTGTAATGTATGGAAAATGAGACTAGGGAAGATTGTCAGGAAGAAACCCAAGTTCGAGCCGCATTAGATGGGACCATGTGCTCATGGCTGCTGGAGGTTGGAGGTTGGAGGTTGGAGGAAGGAGCAACATTCATCCAATTGAATCATCTCTTTGCTTTAATGGCCATGCCTCATATGTAGTAACCTCTTTAGATTTGTTGAGCAATCACTATCTTGTTTAATTATTTTCCCCACTTGGTACTGGAAATCGGGAATAGAAATAACGATGCATAGGCTGTCTTTTTACTTATCTGGTTGATGAAAGAATTTTCCTCTGTACTTCAGATTAGGATTTTTCACTAAGGGACTTTGTGATATAAAGTAACAAAGAACAGAATGAATTGCCGTGGACAACTTTAACAAAATTTTCTGCGGCCAAAGATTTGTTTTGTCATTTTGGGTCCTGAGACAGCACTTTCCTTCTCTTAGTGTTGGTGTCCTAGTTTATGATACATAGCGGAGTTCATTCAATGCTGATGAGATTTACACCGGTCGATATCGTGGGTTTTCATTATCAATTTGAGAATTTTATCCACCACCCACCTTCCTCGTGGCACTAGATATACGCCATATTGAGTTTAATTTTGGCTGCAGGGACATTGCCTATTAGTTCGAGCGGACCAATAATGGCCGCAGCTGGATGTAGCTCCAATAACATGAATGTGGTTGTATGGGATACACTGGCTCCAACTTCTACTTCTCGAGCCTTTATAATCTGTCATGAAGGTCTGTCCTTTTTCTTCAACTGAAAATATGAATTTTGTGCTCGGTTTGTACTTTCTAAGGACCAGATTTCGCCTACAAGGACGCCTCATTTAGATGAGGCGGTGCATCTTTTTGGGCCAACTCGATGGGGGAGATGAATTTATTAATTACGTATGCTGGAGTAATTGGTTGGAGGAAGCATAAGGTATGGGCAAAAATAATGTCCCAGTAATCGGCGTAATTGGTTGTAGGTCTCGACAGGGTTGTCGAACATTAGACAGCTTTACTCTCTTCACTACGGAGAGGCTTCTTTGTGACTTTTACCTATGACTTCCATGTCGCAACTTTACCATCTATAAGGCTGATGGCTCGATGGAGAACCTCGGGGCCCCGCTATCTGCTCGCCGACCGGGAGCGCTGCTTCGTCTGTGGACACGCGGACTCCAGCAACTAACTAGCAGGTTTTTGGAGAGCAAATCGGGGGAGTAGACGCGAATGTCTCTGTCGCCGAAGCTCAAAGAATACGTCGTAGTTCCAAAGGGACGGCACTCGTTTGGCCATGCCGGAATCTGGAAGCGGCAGACGGCGGGTGAGAGTCGAACGGGGCATTCATCTTCATCATCGTTCGCGACTTCTCTTCTTTTCATCCCTTTAGTAATAAAGAAAAGTGTGTTTTTATACATTTAAGAGGAAAGAGAGGGAGAAGCAGAGACCTCCCTTTTTGTTTTCTTTTTTCTTCTCTCTTTGCAACCCTTTTTTCTATGCTTGTTGGGTTCTCCGTAGTTCCAAAGGGACAGCGTTCGTTTAGCAATCCAATTGTTGCGTGGCTGATGCGATTCAGGGGCTGCAGCCCCTGTTCTCGCTTTGATTGGGCCCTGATTTTTTTTTTTGGTTGGGGTTGGGTGGGTGTATAGGACGTTGGCGGCCAGGGGTTTGGTAGTTTAGACAAATTTTGATGGCACAAGCTTCAAAACATTCTTTTCCCAAGCACGTTCTGCTGTGTCCTGCACTTGTTTCTATGAAATTGGTTTTTTTTCCCCTTGTCCTTCATGAAAGTAATGAGACTGGGACTTATTGCAAATGCAATGGGTGGAGGTTCTACTATTGAGAGACCAGAGATTCTGGATTACTTGAATGAATTTCTGATTTACTCGTCTTTGTTTCTGTGGCGCTTTTGCCTCGGCTCTTGCATTGAGAATTTTTAGTATGAAATGAAAAATGATTTTGCACATAAAAGAAGAGGGGTTTGGTAAGGTTCTCTGTTCTGGGTTCTCTAGAACCGTCCCACTGGATTGTTTTCAGGTTCCAGCCCTGATGTGGCACGGGTCTGTCCATACCGTGCTCATCCTTAGTTATATCCACTGCATGGTTTATATGGTATTGATGATGATGTAAGTTTAAGTTAATTTGCTTTCAGTTGCAAAATTCTGATTTATTAATGCATTGGTTTTCTGATGATGCGAGCTTGAGAAGCCACTTCAAGATGCAAACATCCTATTAGCTTTGGGTTGACTGTGGACTCTTGTTTACAAACCCTATCTGCACTTTGGTGGAGCTACTTGTTCGGATGTATACATTATTACATATCTTTGTTCCATTGTATGATTTATAACTAATACTCTGCCCTCAATCTTTGTTGTGTATAGATATTCTGTTGTGCGGTGCTTTAGTGCATAGAACATATAACCTTGAGCGGGACTGCAGCAAGCATCATGGTGAGAGCGTAATCGAACCTACTCTTCAAGGGGCATTATAGTGTCCTCAGGAGGATGCTCTAATAGAATGGTGAGCTTTCATTCCCGTATGAACTAGCGGAAGGTGCAGTTATACCGGTTATAACTGAATGACTGGAGGTGCATAGGATTGAGTTCTGAAGTTAAAAGATGGTTTTTGAGGTGTGCCCTAAGATCTTGAGTAGAAGCTAGGTTTGCTGGCAAACAAGAGAACCGACATAGAAACACCCACAGGGGATGATAAACAGAAGGTCTTCATTAGAATTACTTAGGTTATTTTTAAGGACCCCATGTTTCTTCTCCAGCACGAGGGTGGTGCTTATGTGATGCTCCACTGATGGAAGTGCTACGCTGGCTATTATGGCAGTGACTTCCTATTTCGAACTTTAGCTTCTTTTCATAGTCATTGCCAATGTAACAACTTTTAAACAAACTATCAAATATCTTTATCAAAGGATAGTGTAGGCAGTGCTCGAGTGAGATAAAAGCCATTTTTTATTGGTCATGTGTTTTTAGTCCCACTAACTCTCAAGCCTTATTTCTGATGGTGTCTCAATTAGCTTAGTCTCTATGTTATCTTTGTGTTTGCAATAATGCGCTAACTTCCCTTTTGCAACTATTATTAGCAGGTGTCTCAAAAAATGTGAGTTAGATTAGGTTTATTTCTTGTTTTAGGGTTTTTTTTTTTTTTTTTTTTTTTTTTTTTTGCATATTTAGGATAGGAAATTTATTATTTCGAATTTTTAAAAATAAAAAATACCAAAAACATAAATTTAGGATGTTAAATTTTTCTTTCATTAATTTAAATTTCATGTTTAATTATGTGACAATTTTAAATTTCGAATTTTATACAAAAAAAAAAACACAAAAATCACCATGCATATGTCATTCTTTGTACGCCATTGCATATTAGGATAAAATTGCATGTTTCATCTTGAGTTTAGATTGATTTTTTTTAGGTAGACTGTATCTTAGGTTAGAGATTGCTAAGTTAAGATAATATTTTAGTTTAAATTATAGCCTAACCTAATCCTTAATATAAGTTGGATCGAATCTTAATCTAGCTAAGATAATTTTCACATTTTTCTAATTTCGAATTTCATGAAAAATACAAAAAAATGTCTTAGGATAAATTAGTTTCAATCTCTAGGATAGGTTGCATGCTTTTTAAGAAAATACAAAATGTCATGTGTATATCATATAGAATTAGGTTCATGAAATGCATGTTATTTAGTGATTGTGGTTAGGTACATTTAAAATTGCATGTTTAATTATGTGGCAATTTTAAATTTCGAATTTTATATAAAAAAAAAAAAAACACAAAATCACCATGCATATGTCATTCTTTGTACGTCATTGCATATTAAGATAAAATTGCATGTTTCATCTTGAGTTTAGATTAAATTTTTTTGGGTAGACTGTATCTTAGGTTAGAGATTGCTAAGTTAAGATAATATTTTAGTTTAAATTATAGCCTAACCTAATCCTTAATATAAGTTGGATTGAATCTTAATCTAGCTAAGATAATTTTCACATTTTTCTAATTTCGAATTTCATGAAAATACAAAAAATGTCTTAGGATAAATTAGTTTCAATCTCTAGGATAGGTTGCATGCTTTTTAAGAAAATACAAAATGTCATGTGTATATCATATAGAATTAGGTTCATGAAATGCATGTTACTTAGTGATTGTGGTTAGGTCCATTTAGCTAAAAATTGCTTGTTGTTAGGTCATATTGCATTGCATTGCATGACTCTCACTAAATAAGTGAAAAAAAATTTGTGTGTTAATTAGAAATCATATTGAGGATTGTTGATGTGAATTTTGATTTAACAATGCAGATGATTTCATTGTTATAAGGTAAGTCATGCATTTTTTTATTATTTGCTTTTTTGAGTGTTAAATTGATGGTTTGCGCACCGGTGTGATCATCTTACATATTAGGGAAATAGATTTAAAATCAATCAAATTGTATGCAATTTTTTTTTTTGAAAATAAAAAGAAATGATACCGAAAGGGCATTAGAGAAGTCTAGTATAACCAAGTCCCCGTACCAAAGTCTCTAGTTCGTAGGAATAAAATAATCCTCACATTATTTTACTTAGGTGTCTAATCGACTTACCGTAAACTGATTAGTGACAACTCATAAATAAAATTAATTTGTATGTTAAGAAATTTGAATTCAAGTCGTGAATTGGTATGAGCTTGAGAGAGCCAAGTTAAGTTTAGGCTTCACAATTCATTAGTCAAACCTTAGGTGATTCACACCCGAAAATTTGGTCATAACAGTCATATATGGACATATAATATCATCCACCTCTTTTGATGTCTTCCATGGTAATAATGTCCATATCCAAACGAAGTGCTAGTGGATAATGTGCATATAAGAAAATGTTAGTGATTCTTCATTCTGATTTGTTTCTTCTCACACATTGCAACACCTACATGATATTTTAGTGTTTGGGATTTGATTGATTGAGCCTGTTGAAGTCTTCTTTCCAACCTTGCAGATCTTCCTTTTAGTGTTAGGAACCTTTTGGAAGATCCAGAGCTAAAAAGTACCATGATTGTTGACTCCTAAATTTTGGTGACCCAATTATTTATTTAATGCATAGAAAATTATGGATTAATTTTCTAACCTCTTAAAAAAAAAAAAAATAATTAATTGCATTAGCATATAATTTTATATGCATTTATTTATTATTATTGCATTTGCATTGGACCAGCGACGAATGGGTTCTTGATGAGATATTACGAACTCATCTTTGCGAGATTTCAAATTTGAAAAAATCCTATGGCAATTTTGAAAAAATTGGTGGAGAATATTCATTTTTGCAAAAGAAATCTAGAAGAAATGTCGAAAAAAAGGAATATTACGTTCAAGAGGTTATAGGCGATCTTGGTGCATACTAAAAAAGAGATGAAATATTCCACAAAGATCACTTTTTTTTTCCTATAAAAGGAGTCACGGAGAACTCACAGCCACACAATTGAGATACACGGCCACAAAAAGAGAGAGCTCACGGCCTCCCTGTGGGGGTCCAGTGAGAGTGAATTTTTTCATGAGAAAGGAGCTGATTTTAATGTGTGCAGGAAGATAGAGAGGGAAACACGTGAGAGAAAAGAAGGGCAATAGAGAGGTCTTCATGCAAGAAGGAGCCGGATCCTTCAACTCTGAAAAATTGTCCACTACCGTCAGAAAAGACAAAAAGGGAGAATCCATCTTCTGCAAGTTGGACATCTAAACATCGAAGAAGCATTGAAGGAGAACCTGCGAGAAGATCGACACGCACTAGAAAGAAAACGAAATATTCTCTCTCCACGACGCTGCCCGCAAGACCTTGACTCCATCTTCGTTGCAGCGTCTTCGCGTGACCACCTCAGCAGCTAAACGCGACCAAGACCCCCACGGACTCCACAAATAGGAAAAAAGAGAAGTGTGACACGAAAGCGGAGAGAGAGAGAAGGCTCGAGATTGGAGAGTTCGGCCACGATTGCCCCTGCCCCTGCGTCATCTCGCTCCCCGATTGGCGCTGTGCCTGTGTTGCTGCCGCACGCTTGTTCCAAGGTCGCTTCTTCCCATGTAGTGAAACACTGCCACTCGACGCTCCTCGTCGCCCGTCCAGTTTCCAGTCCTCCAACGAACTCCCGCGACATCAACAACGCGACGAGCAGGACGTTCCTCTTGTAGCCCCCTCAGCGAAGTCCAATCTGATCCAAGCCCCGACGTTTGTCAATCGTAAGCACCACCGTGAGCCTTGCCCAGCGCCACCACATTGTGTTGCGAGTAGCCATTTGAGGATCGGAATTCGGAAGTGAATATTCCAAATTAGGTGAAAATTTTATCTATTTTGATTTTCGAAAATTCCGTTTCCTTATTTGAAATATTCCCGGATGCATGATTGATTGAAATCCCCAACGTGATATTCGTAACTCGAGTAGTTTTTTTAAAATTAGGGAATAAATCCTAATTTTACAACGTATATACGATTGACAGTTCAATTTTTGCGTCCGAAATCTGACTTGCAATCGCACAAAATATCACCAATCTGATTTCACGCGATTCGCGGTTTTGTTTACAATTGGTCAATCCGATCTCTTACGCGAGATATGGTTTGTCAATCTTTGGATATCAATCTTTTCTTACTCTGATTTGCAATTGTGTGGTTTGAATCAATTCTTTTTTTCGTAAAAGAAAAATTCCAAAAAATACTTGAGTTAGGATTAGGTCCATTTTAGAATATTTATCGTCTTAGGGTTATCTTGCATGTCTAGAATATGAGATTTATTTATTTCGAATTTTTGAAAAATAAAAATCCAAAAAATTGCATTCATTTAGAATATTAGTTTTTTTTTAAAAAATTTAAATTGCACGTTTAATTATGTGTCAATTTTTAATCTGAATTTCACAAAAAAGAAAATTGAAAAAAATAGAATTAAAGCATTCTTTAAACGTCATTGCATGTTAGGATAATATTGCATGTCTAATTTTTATTTATTAATTATGGGTTTAGATAATTTCTCCTTAATAGGTCGCATTTTAGGATTGCTTGATTAAAGTAATGTTCTAGTTTAAATTAGATTTAGCTTAACCTAATTCCTATTACAAATTGGATGATATCTTAACCTGCATAGATAATTTTCGCATTTTTCTAATTTCGAATTTCATAGAAAATACAAAAAAAAAAAAAAATTGTCTTAGAATAAATCAATTTCATTCTTTAGGATAAACTGCATGCTTATATTTTATTTACGTCATATAGTTTAGATAATATTGCCATGTCATATTATTTCATGTTAGATTACTCGTATGCATTGCATAAAGCATGATTCTCGTTAAGAAAGTGAACAAAAAAAAATTGTGTGTTAATTATAAATCATATCTAAGATTGTCAATGTAAATTCTGATCTAACACTGTAGATACTTTCGATGCCATGATGTAAGTTCTGCAATTTATTCATTACTTTATTTGGGTGTTAAATTGATGGTTTACGTACCCGCATAAATATATCACATGTTAGGGAGATAAATTAAAATTAATTCAAGCTACTTGCCAAACATTTTTTTTTTCAAAATAAAAGAGAAATGTACTAAAATGGCGTTAGAGAAATCTAACGTAATTAAATCTTGAACTCACAATTTCTAGTTTGTAGGAGTAAGGTAAATCTCCCGTTACTTTACTTAGATTTCTAATCGACCCATCAAAAATAAGTTAGTGACAATTCCTAATTAAAAATCAATTGCATATTAAGAACTTGAATTTAAGTTGCGAATTGGTATGGGTTTGGGAGAGCCCGAGCAAAGTTTAGGCTTAATAATCTATTAGTTAAATCTTGGGTGGTGCACTCGAAAATTTGGTCGTGACTCGAGTGCCTCAGCAGCCCGCCCACAGTAGTCGCACCTTCCCCCGCGAGCTTGCACTTCTGCCCTGCTGTGCAGATTCGCGACGACTGGACGCCTCCGCACTGCTGCTCCTGGCTGCGTCCCCACCAGTCACCGCTGTCCACCGTCGCGCTCACACCACCGACCCCGCACCACCTCTGCTGCAACCCCGAGCTCCGATGACTGCGCCTCTGCCTCCGTTTGATGCCGCGCCACTATTCCTACTCCGCCCGTTTGATGCCGCGCCACTATTCCTACTTCGCCCGACGCCATCGCTGCGCCCGTGCCTCCGTCTGTCTGATCCACTTGCGCCCGAAGCCAACAGCCCACATCACCCCCGCGCCTAGACCTCTGCTCATCGCCGCTATTGCCACTGTCACCACCCGCCATCCTTCGTCAAAACTCCAAGCATCGTTGCCATCGCTGTTCCCGCTACCCAATGCCCATGCCATCGTCCTCGACCCTGGCGCAAACCGTCGGTCGCAAATCCCACGAGCTTGTGCCTTTTTTTTTTTTAAAAGAAAAAGAAGAAGAAGTCAAGGTACTTTTTATTTTTATTTTTTAGTTTTGTTATTATTTAAATTTGAACATTGGATGTGGGTGTTCATTTTATGAATATTTTAAGCATTATCCATAGGATTTTGCCCAAAATTATTGTAATTATTAATTTGATCTATAAGACGTCAGATCATTTTTTAATTATATTGATCTTGGGGTATTTTGATAGTGTTTTGGTTACTAAATCATTATAATTATTAATTTGATTTGTAAGATTTCGGATTAATTTTTTAATTATTTAGAGCTTTCTTATATGTTGTGATGTTTAGAGTTAAAATAATCATTAATTTAATCCATGAGACGATAGATTATTTTTTCAATTATTTTAATCCTTCGTTTGATGAATATCTCGATTAGTTTAGATATAATGTTTATATGATAATTGCTTGTCTTGAAAAACACAAAAAAAAAAATCAAAAAAATCAAAAATCAAATGTTGCATCGGAACATGTCAATTTCATAAATTAGGATTGCGTTTTTAGATTGCATGTTTATATAATTTTTGGAATAGATTAGGATTGGATTTAAATAATTTTTTTTAAAAAGGGCTTAAATAATCTTTGCACATTTTAATAATCTCATTTCTGAAAAAAAAAAAAAAAATAGTTTTCTAAGATAGGATAATGTTTAAGCCAAATTAATCGCTAAAATAAATTAGAAAGTTATTCATTTTAGATGGTTTAATTAGGTTTCTTTTTTATTACGAATTTTAGTTAAAAAATAAAAATAAAAATATTAGGTGCATGTCAATTAGTTTACATGTTAGGTTCATTTAGTTAGAAGTTGCTTGTTAGTAGAGTTAAGTTATGTAGTTAAAGTGCTTGTTATATAGGGAAATTCTAATTTCAAGATAAAAGAAAACCCCAATTTTATTTTTTTTGCTTGCTTTGTGGATTTAATTCGTTTGAAACAAGTTATTTGATTCATTGAGTATTTAATAATGATTGAGCACCCGTGTGATCACCCTTTTTACATGATAGAGATTTTGGTTAAAATTAATCCAAACTGATTGCAAAAATATTTTTGAAAATAAAGAGAAATGTACCAAAAGGGCATTAGAGAAATATAGTGTAATTAAGTCCCCGTATCCAAAGTTTCTGGTTCGTAAGAGTAAAATAATTATTCAATTATTTTACTTAAGTGTTTAATCGATCTACCATAAACTGATTAGTGACGACTCCTAGATAAAATCCATTTGCATGTTAAAAATTTGAATCTATGTTGCGAATTGATATGGGCTTGGAAGAGCCCAAGCTAAGTCTAAATTTAGTAGTCCATTAGCCGAACCCTTAGGTGATCTAGCCCACTTCGGGGAGGTTGCGACTCCACTGGAGACTTGAGTTGAAAGCTCTTAATGGACTTATGCCAATTTTCTCTTCTATTTTGACAAAATATTTTTGTTTGACAGTGAAGATCTTAGGTATGTCCCAAATGTTTAATGTGTTAAATGTTCTTGCATGATGGGAGGTATAAGGGGAAATGTTTGTTAATCTTTATTTTATAGGGAGGTGTATGAATGTATGATATATTTTCATATATAAAATGTTGCTTGATATAAACTGTTGTACATGCTTTCATTTAACACTACACTCTTGCACACACAACCTACCGTTGAACTTGGGCCGCACTAGAATACATAGGATGGTATTAAGTTGGATACGACTTCGACTGTAAGGTCACGTAATGGAGGTTACTCAACTCAATCCCGAAAGCTTCTTTCATGGTGTAAAATATGTTTACCTTTGCTCGCGAGGTTGCGCCGAATTGGGGTATCATTCTTGACTAAGTCGGAGTTAGGAGGACTTGACTTAGTATGCGAGGCTGCAACTAGTCATCCCACTCTGCTAACTCCACTTTGCTAAGCCTGTCTAGAGTAGAAATCGAGTCTCACATCTCATGTGCATGTCTATGTGATTGCTGTCGATTTTTTTTTGGTGAAGTAAGTCTTTTATCTCTATACTATGCAATTTATTTTGTCGTGCTTTTGGTCGGTCCATGACAATCTAGGTTAGTCATTTGATTTAATTCCTTTGTCAATTAGAAATGAAATGAGGAAATTGTCATGCAATGAATTATTTGAAAAAACTTATGAGAATTTGTTTTCATTGTTCTTATTAGAGTTCAAACTTTTGCTTTTCCTAGTTCATGTTCAGGATTTCGATGCCTTTATTTTCTAGGCCATGTTAGGATGTCCCATGTCTTTATTTTTCTAGTCTATTTTTAGGAAATTCTCTTCATGTGTGGACTTTTCATGACAAAGAAAGAAAAAATAGATCATTGTCATGGATTGGTTCTCTATTTACACCTCATGCATGTTCTCGTTCATTCAAATTAGGTGATGACGGATCCTCCACGCTCTCCCATTATTACATGATCAAATGGCCGACCAAATCAGAATGCGTGATCGTATCTTCACTATGGAAGACCAACTCCAATAGTTGCTCACCTCTATGCAACTTATGACAGCTCAAATCCAATTACCTCTTGGACACAAAGATGTTCTCTTTTAGTAGTAATCAGAAAAATCCTCTACCCAACCATGATGGAGAGCATTACTAGATCAATTGGCCCAATTGTTACTCAACAAGTTTGAGAACACACTTCTAAAGAGTTAATGAAATGAGGGGCAAGTAAAAGAGGACCATCATTCTCTGGTGGAAAATATACATCTTGTTATTGAACATAATTAATTTTGGGAAATGACACTATTTTTTTCCTTGCCGATGATAGATTGGGGGCATGACAGATTTTGGTAGTGACCCGATTGAGATAAAATCTCGACCCAAGCCAAAATGGACATTCCATTTGCGTTTACTTTCCTGTTGCATGTACGTTGTTTTCTGCAGGGGCAAAAGCAAAAACGGAGTGTCTATTAAACTGAAGATCGGATTTTTAGTCTTGATTGATCAATTTGTGTGGGGCAATCCAAGAACACCCATTGTTGAGAAAGTCTCTTTGTGGGACAATTCCTTGAATGAACGCTCAAAAATCATGTTTTTCATATTTACAAAAGCATTTTTGAGTGTAGTAATCTATTTGTTTTGAAGTTTGCAAAGGATTTTGAATGGTGATTTAGTCCACCAATCCTACTAAAGAACATTAGGATGGACTAATTTAATGAATAATGTGGAATGCTTAAGAATGTGAAATGAGACGTGTCAGGATGATAAAAGGCAAGCATTATCCTATACACAGTCTTTTATCTATACACTTGTGAGATGAGTGTAAAAAGTTCCATATCCGCAAGGTAAATAGTTCTCTCACAAAAGGTACGATGACTGAAATGATGAGGGGCAATTCATTTCTCTATCCCAAACACAACAGGTGATCCATTGCTTGACTCCTTTGTGTCCCATACAATTATGGAGATTCTTTTCAAATTACCCCTGACAAGAACCACCCCATATCGTAGCAAATTGGAGGTAAGATGGTATCATGAGATGAAGAAAATGGAAAGAAATTTTTCTTGCTTTCACTTGTATCAATCTTCAAGTCATGGTGTATCAATTTTTTTAGTGCTAGTACATTGAATTCATGTGGTAATTTAAGTGCCTTAGGATGAAGAAAAGCATTTCTTTCTCTATCTTACATACTTATATAATTTGTATAGCCCACTTGAGCCTGCAGTTTCATTTCTTCAAACCCAGTTGGTGATCATCCCCCACACTGGGGTAAGAAAAAAAGCAATTGTTCAAATAGTATGGTCTGAAGTGCTGATAGAAGACGAAGACCTCCCAAGGGTCCAAATGTTAAAGGCACCATATGGTCATTCAAAATAGAATCAAGGGGCATGAAAAAGTAGTGTGCCTGGTAAAAGCAAGGCCAATGCCCATGAAAAAGAAGTGAAGAAAAAAATGAATGAGAACTATGGACATGAAAAAGCGGTGTGCCTAATAAAAGTAAGGCTGATGTCCATAGATGGAAAAAATGAATCAAGATAAGGACTATCGGTTGTGAAAAGGTTGTATCTCCAATGGAGCAATAATCAAAGAACTTAAATGTTGAGTTTTACAATCAATGGGGCACATTATGAAGACAATTCCTGATGGTGAAAAAGAAAATTCGTGGCAATGCCAAGATAATCATCAACTCTCACCATTTACACACATTTTGAGCCTAATGATCTTTTTGTTTCTCAACCCATGAACCCAGCCTATGTTCCGTCCCTTACAAAATCTCTTTAGATTATGGCACTTGAATTAACATGGGAGTTCTTATGTTTATAAGCACTGCTCGAAGAAGTGTGAGCAAGATTATTTCTTTCTCATTTTGCAGGGTTCTTGACTTGTAAACCTGGAGATGATTACAAAACCGTTCTTTCAATTGCCTTGACTCAAAGAATCCATTTGTTAAGCCATTGACCAAGTCTACATTACGGTCTATATTAAAGATCTCTCAGATTGGTAAGGTCATATTGCTTACAAGAATACTCGAACCCTTGTCGATATGATAATGGTGAGATATAGTGATTCTCCTAAAATAGCCATTTTGAATGAGAGTGAGTGAAAGTCCTTTTTAATTGAAAGTCTCTCATTTAGTATTCTTAAGAAATCTATGGAACCAACAATTTGTCAAGACAACATCGAAAAAAGGAGAAGCTCACCATCTGTGGCATCTGAGAATTTTGACGACCCTTGGATAGGCGGCGATCCGTGATTAAGTGACGAAAGTATCGTCGGATGATGTCATTGGCATTACATGTGAACATTTAGTTCATATTATTGTTGGACCAATGCAATTCGTTTAGTATTGATCTAATCATTGAATAAACCATAGTCTTATCGGAAAACTTTCATAAGCTCAAGTGAAACTAACCTCATCCATACTTTGCCGACCTTGGAAATGACGGTACATCACGAATTGACGAAGATGTCAACGGATTCTGTCATCGGCACGGGTGTTGGACTCTGTTGTATCATCGGCCTTATCCGCACCACACTCGACCCCATCGACCCGTGTATATTTTTCCGATGAAACTACTCAGCTATACTACCTAAGTGTTGATGAAGTAAGAAAGGAATTCGGGTTTCGATCCATTGATTTTGAAAGTTAAAGGAATGGAACATGGCCATGCGTGAAGAACATGGATGCCCGCGTGGACAAGAGGAATCACCCGCGCCCAACGCTGCCCCAATCTCTTTCCATATGGTCGATGTTTTAGTCAACATTGTGAAGGAAATACTGATTGAAGCAGGGCCAACGTTAGCCACATTGCTTCTCCATTATTGGCCAGCAAATTAAGACTAAGAAAATGATTAAATAAAATGCTGAAGATGTCACACCCCAAAAGTACAAAGAATGGGGATGACATGGCCGTCCTTCCTTATGAAGGACGTAGCTTCAAACACAACAAACAAACTGATATCAGCTTATGTATATATATATATATATATATATCTCAAACCATATATATACATATTAGATAAACCAACAAATTGGTTGCAACATCAGATTTTCTACAATCCACCAAAAAGAGATATACGTTTAAAACTCAGACAATCCAACCACTAGTAAGGATCACGTGCACCATTTCCTTAAACCATACCAAAAAAAACAAAATAGAACTCCCCAAAAGTTTCCCACCAACGGCGCACTCACGCTATTTGCCGCTAACTGAGGAACCTGAAAAGATCAAAGGAGTGTGATGAGCAACCACAACTCAGTGAGTAGTACATATCTTCTAAGCAGATCGAACAACCACTATGCATGTATACAAAGTAATACCAAATTTCATGACGCCAACTCAATATATAAAATACATATTGAATCTTATAAGTCATTTATTATCATCAAAGTTTTATTAAATCGCCATCAAAAGTCAAGTATCAATGGTCAAATCCATTGAATAATCTCCTTAAAAAACACATATCAATGGTCTATCCATTGATCAATCTTTTGCTCAATAACTAACCATGGTCACAACACAACGCCTTGTGACAAGGCAACCAAGATTCTCCCCTTGGCAAGGTCTTCACCTACAAAGTCGGTGGCTAGGCCCAAAAGGATATTCTAGACCTGGTATGCATACCTCAAAAACCCCTCACAGGGTTCACAGTCATATTGAGCATAAATAATCATTCTCAAATATCAGAAATTCAATCCAGAAATCAGTATCTTAAATCAAACAAATAACATTTTACAACGTAGCCCATCATCCATTTCATATCCATTTTTCAAATCATCATAAATTTTTCCATAAATCAATCGCAAGTAATTTTATATATGTTTCTCCACAAACCTTGTATAACATGCTTTTTAAACATTCACAATCAACCAAAGAGTAACAATTGCTCGATCTGGCTTTTATGCAATAAAAATGCTCTTCTTGATTCAATATATATACATACATACTTGAAGACATGATTTTATAAAACCAAAGAAGATATAGTACCACTCACCTCGTCGTCTACGACCAAACGACGGACAATACTCGTATCGTCGAACTCAAGGCCCTATCAAATAACCGAGAAAAATGTTAAAATCTAATAAAACTCTATCTCCACTATGAAACAACTAAATTACGCCCTAACTCTAACAAAAGGACTTCCACGCACTAACAAATCGCATAACCAAAATGATTGTTCAAGTCATTTGTGATGCGGAGTTTAAGCGCAAAACTTAGTCACGCAATAACTTCCAACCCCGTTTCGAACGTACTTATGGTCAATAGAGAGCCCTTGACACATATTACAAGATCCCAACTTGACCGTCCCAAAATCAAGCCAAAAAATGACAAAATACGGGCCCAAAGCTGCTGGACGCGTACTATTCACTGCGCGCAAGAAACTTTGAAATTCTGTTTCGGACAAATCATAAGCTCAAATCACAATCTATAAAATCTCACGGCTCCACAACACCTTAAAATACCATTCCTACAAAAATACATGGCTCAACGACTCCAAAATTGGACTTCGCCGCTCGATTTTCCAAAAATTCCGAATTTGAATCCTAAATCTAAAAATTACTTCAATTGGACGAACGAGAGGCCTAATCTCTTACCAAGTGCTGCGATATGGAGTCGAGTTGGCTTGGCGAGGCGTTTGAGGCGTGCATGTGCCAAAACCCATTTCCTTTCTTCCCTTTCTCTTCTTCTTTTTCTTCTTCTTTCTTTTCTTTCTTTTCTTTCTAGTTGAGGACCCCTCAGCTTCTATTTAACTGAGCCCTCTCTCCTCTCCTTTTTGCTTTATTGACTTTTCAACTTCTTTTTCTGTTTCTTTTTTTTTCTTTTGGGGCCCACTAACCTAATATTACATTCTACCCTCCTTAAAAAAATTTCGTCCTCGAAATTTACATGTACTTCAATCATGAAACAAGTGAGCGTATTTGTGTCTTGCCTCCTCCTCAAGTTCCCAAGTAGCCTCTCTCGCGGTGTGATTTTGCCATTGTATTTTCACATAAGGAATGGTTCGTCGGTGCAATACCTGATCCTTCTCATTGATAATGCGAATAGGCTGCTCCTCATATGTCAAGTTCTCTTGTAATCTCAATGGAGTAAAGTCTAGCACATGTTGAGGATTTGATAGACATGGAACACATTATGGACACCTGATAGTGCCGGTGGCAAAGCCAATTTATAAGTGACTTCACCAATTTTCTCTAAGATCAAGAATGGTCCCATGTACCTTGGACTTAATTTCCCACGTGTCAAATCTCATCACACCCTTCATAGGAGAAATTTTTAAGAATACTTGATCCCCCACATTAAATTCTAACTTGCGTCTTTTCAGATCCGCATAACTTTTATGACGACTTTGAGTTGTTCTGAGACGTTCCCAAACCAACCTAACTTTCTCTTCTGACTGTTGAATGAACTCAAAGCCAGTTAGTCTTTTCTCACCAACGTCGTCCCAACAAATAGGACTTCTGCATTTTCGGCCATATAAAGCTTCAAAGGGTGCCATCTTAATGCTGGAGTGATAACTGTTATTATAAGAAAATTCTGCCAAATGTAGATGTTCATTCAAAGAACCGCCGAAGTCAATGATGCATGATCTCAACATATCCTCTAATGTCTGGATCGTTCTCTCTGTCTGTCCATCTGTTTGTGGATGGAAAGCTGTACTCAAGTTGAGTTTAATGCCCAATTCTCCTTGCAAACTCTTCCAAAAGTTAGACACGAACCTAGGATCCCTATCAGAAACAATGCTTACTAGAACTCCATGAAACTTCACTCTCATTAACATATCGTTTTGCCATATCTTCCATTGAAAGGCCAAATCAATATGACAAAAAGTGAGCGGACTTAATCAATCGATCAACAATCACCCATATAGCAATCTTACCACTTGGCGTCCTCGGTAGACCGACTACAAAGTCCATGGCAATATGCTCCCACTTCCATTTAGGTATCTCTAGAGGTTGCAACTGTCCACTTGGTTTCTGATGCTCAATTTTCACTT
Organism: Eucalyptus globulus; assembly: GCA_014182545.1. Taxonomy (NCBI): domain Eukaryota; kingdom Viridiplantae; phylum Streptophyta; class Magnoliopsida; order Myrtales; family Myrtaceae; genus Eucalyptus; species Eucalyptus globulus. The sequence continues at coordinate 19,340,439 of CM024720.1, forward strand.
GCTGGCAAACTAAACATTGATCGACCAATTTTATTATATCTTTTTTTATGTTGACTAACCAAAAGTTTTCTCTCAAGTCCCTATACATTTTAGTGCTTCCAAGATAAATTGAAATCTAGTACTACGAGCTTCTTGTAGGATCTCCATTTTCAGCTTTGAGTCTTCAGGAACATATAGTCGACCACGAAACCTCAAAGATCCATCTACGTGTAAACTAAAATCCGGTTGTCTTCTAGCTTCCACACCTTCTCTAATTTTTTGTAATTGTGGATCTTCATTCTGTTTAGCCTTAATTCTATCAATCAACATAGGTTGTACTTGAAGATAATCTAATTGAGCACCAAGTTGCTGCACCAACACCTCCAAGTCTAACTTCCTCATATCTTCAAGAATGGGTTTTTGAGAAGTGAGTAAAACTACCATATTTCCAAAGGATTAACGACTCAAAGCATCCGCTACCACATTAGCCTTACTCAGATGGTAATTAATAGATAAGTCATAATCCTTCAAAAGTTCTAGCAATCTTCTTTGCCTCATGTTCAATTCTTTCTCAGTAAATATATACTTCAGACTTCACATTTTTCACCATACAAATAGTGTCGCCATATCTTCAAGGCAAACACAATTGCCGCTAACTCCAAATTATGGGTGTGGTAGTTCTTTTCATGTAATTTCAATTGTCTAGAAGCGTAGGCAACAACTTTGCTATCTTGCATACGAACACAACCCAAACCTTCTTTGGATGCGTCGCAGTAAATTACGAAGCCGCCACTTCCAGAAGGTAGAGTTAGAATAGGAGCCGACACTAGCCGTCTCTTCAACTCTTGAAAACTATGTTCACATTGGTCTAACCATTCAAATTTAACTTTCTTCTGAGTTAGACAGGTAAGTGGACCAACAATCCTTGAGAACCCCTCTACAAATCGCCTATAGTAGCCGGCTAGCTCAAGAAAACTTCTCACTTCTGTAACATTAGTTGGACGATTCCACTTAACAATTGCTTCAACCTTCTTTGGATCCACTAATATGCCATCTTTCGAGATCACATGACCTAATAATTCTATATGATCAAGCCAGAAGTTACACTTACTAAATTTGGCATCCAACTTCTTTTCATGCAAAGTCTGCAAGACAAATATCAAGTGTTGTTCGTGTTCCTCTAAACTTTTTGAATATACTAGGATGTCATCAATGAACACCACAATAAATTTGTCTAGATATTCCCTGAACACCTTGTTCATCAAGTCCATGAAGGCAGCAAGCGCATTTGTTAATCTAAAAGGCATGATGAGAAATTCATAATGGCCACACCTTGTTCTGAAAGGGGTTTTAGGCACATCATCTATATTTATCTTCAACTGATGATACCCAGAACGAAGGTCGATCTTGGAAAATACCTGAGCTTCTTGAAGTTGATCAAATAAATCCTCAATCCGAGGCAAATGATATTTGTTTTTGACTGTTACCTTGTTAAGCTCTCGGTAATCTATGCAAAGCTGCATACTACCATCCTTCTTTTTCACAAATAGAACAGGAGTTCCCCAAGGTGAAACATTGGGTTTGATGAAACCCTTATTCCAAAGCTCTTGCAGCTGCGTTTTCAATTCTTTCAATTCAGTGGGTGCCATCCGATATGGTGCCTTAGAGATTGATGATGTACCGAGCATCAATTCAATACAAAACTCAATTTCTCTATCAAGAGGCAAGCTTGATAAATCCTCAGAAAACACACTTGGAAACTCTCTAACGATAGGAACATCTTCCAACTTTACTACAACCTTACTTGTGTCTTTTACACAAGCTAAATAACCACAACCCTTTCTCAAAAGTTTCCTCACTTGCAAAGCCGAGATCAACCTTGGAAAAGTGTTTTGACAACTTCCCGAAAAAGAGAATTCGCGTTGATTCGAAAGTCTAAATATCACTTTCTTTGAAAAACAGTCAACAATAGCACGATAGGTAGATAACCAATCCATACCTATAATAACATCAAAATCTCGAATATTTAACTCCACTAGATCCATAGGTATTTCAACATTGTTAATCCGAATCACACATCTCTTGAACACATGATGACCAACTAAGAAATCGCCAGTAGGAGTATCAACACACAAATCACATTCAAGAGGGTCAAGCAACACATTAAGCTTTTTTGCAAATTCAGTCGAAATGAAGGAGTGCGTAGCACTAGGATCAAATAACGCATAAGCACATTGCGAGGCAATAGAAATATTACTTGCAACAACTGCGTTAGATGCTACCGCATCCTCCTTGGTCATCACAAAAACTTTCCCACTTATACTTTGTCTTTGTTGGTTCTCTTGGAGCCTACCAACGAAAGGGGCATTCCTCCGCAAGGAACACTAGTATGCTAGGTGCCCTTGTCGCCCACATAGATTACATTATCTATTGCCAATAGGAGGATTCCTTCATGTAGGACAATCTCACAACATGTGTCCCGCTTTCCCACATGAGAAGCATACTCCGGTTTTCCAATGACACTCACCGTGATGATAATTTCCACAGGTATTACAGGGGCCTTGGTTACTCGGATTTCTAAACTATCTTGGCCAGCTGAAACTTCTTTGTCTTCCACTACCATCAGTATGGCTACGTTGTACATTTGTGAGCTTAAATCTTTTGTGTCGAGGCACTCTTTGTGTGCCATGCTTCAGAATGCTTTGTTCCACCTTGATTGCCCATTCTAGCACATCCTTATAAGTTGTTAATACGAAAGGCGCAAGTGCGGAATTAATTTCAGGTCGGAGCCCTCCTAGGAAATGGTCGGCCTTATTTTCCTCATTTGTTACCAAGTGCTCCGCAAACCTACTCAACTGATTAAAGCGGACTGAATACTTCAAAACCGTAGACTCACCTTGAGATATATGTACAAAGTCACCCTTCATCTTTGCCTAGAATGACTTTGGGAAGAATTGAGCATTGAACGCCTTTTTAAAGTCCTCCCAGGATATAATAACATCCCTACCTCCAAGACTTGGCTTCATTCCATCCCACCAAAACTCTGCTTCACCTTCCAGGTATTTGGTGACAAATTTAACTTTCCAATCCTTGGGAACCTCTTCAGCTTCAAAGATCCCATCAATCTTTTTAATCCAACGCTCAGCCACGAGAGGATAAGCTTTTCCAGCAAAAGTGGGCGGTTTCACCTTTCTAAAATGAGCAAAAGTGCTTGAACCAGTCGCTCCATCTCTAGTTAATTCTTTTGCTTGGCGATACCAATGGATCATTGCTTGTTCAAATTCAGTTGAACGGGTTGGCTCTTGATCCTCTTCTCTGACTTCGCGCAAGTCAAGACTCCTATCATAGTGATCCTCAAGTCTCCTTCTCAAAGACGCACCTCGAGAAGCTTGAGGCATGTCTCTAGCCTTAGGGGTAGCGACTCTTTTGCCTTTGCAGCTCCTACGAAGTGAGGCAAGTGTCTCAGAGTCGGTACTCATGATCACTTGAACCCAAGAATGAAACTGCACATTAGAATCTAAAAGACTAACGCAAAAATAAAATCTATCACACGACCTCACAACGTCCCACAACTACATCCAAAAATATCAAAACTTAGGCTCTGATACAAAAAAAATGTCACACCCCAAAATTACAAAGAATGGGGATGACACTGCCGTCCTTCCTTACGAATGACGCAGCCTCAAACACAACCAACAAACTGATATCAACTTATATATATCTCAAACCATATATATACATATCATATAAACCAACAAATTGGTTGCAATATCAGAGTTTCTACAATCCACCAAAAAGAGATATACATTTAAAACTCACACAATCCAACCACTAGTAAGGATCATGTGTACTACTTCCTTAAACCATACCAAAAAAAACAAAATAGAACTCCCCAAAAGTTTCCCACCGATGGCACACTCGCTCTATTCGCCGCTAACTAAGAAACCTGAAAAGATCAAAGGGGAGTGGGATGAGCAACCACAGCTCAGTGAGTAGTACATATCTTCTAAGCAAACCGAACAACCACTATGCATGTATACAAAGTAATACCAAGCTTCATAATGCCAACTCAATATATAAAATATATATTGAATCTTATAAGAGTTATTTCTTATCATCAAAGTTTTATACTAATATGAAAAACTCATTTAAATTGCCATCAAAAGTCAAGTATCAATGGTTGAATCCATTGAATAATCTCCATCAAAAACACATATCAATGGTCTATCCATTGATAAATCTTTTGCTCAATAACTAACCATGGTCACAACACAACGTCTTGTGACAAGGCAACCAAGATTCTCCCCTTGGCAAGGTCTCCACCTACAGAGCCGGTGGCTAGGCCTAGAAGGATATCCTAAACCTAATATGCATACCCCAAAAACCCCTCATTGGGTTCATAGTCATATTGAGCATAAATAATCATTTTCCAATATTAGAAATCCAATCCATAAATCAATATCTTAAACCAAACAAATAACATTTTGCAACATAGCCCATCATCCATTTCATATTCGTTTCTCAAATCATCATAAACCTTTCCATAAATCAGTCGCAAAGCAATTTCATATATGTTTCTCCACAAACCTTATATAACATGCTTTTTAAACATTCACAATCAACCAAAGAGTAGCAATTGCTCGATTTGGCTTTTATGCAATAAAAATGCTCTTCTTGATTCAATATATATACATACATACTTCAAAACATGATTTTATAAAACCAAAGAAGATATAGTACCACTCACCTCGTCGTTTACGACCAAACGATGAACGATACTCATATCATTGAATTCAAGGCCCTATCAAATAATCGAGAAAAATGTTAAACTCTAATAAAAGTCTATCTCCACTACGAAACAACTAAATTATGCTTTAACTCCAACAAAAGGACTTCCACGCACTAACAAATCACATAACCAAAATGATTGTTCAAGCCATTTGTGACGCGGAGTTTAAGCGCAAAACTTAGTCACGCAATAACTTCATCCTCTGAACCCCGTTCCAAACGTACTTATAGTCATAGAGAGCCCTTGACACATATTACATGAATCCCAACTTGACCGTCCCAAAATCAAGCCGAAAAATGACAAAATACGGGCCCAAAACTGCTGGACGCATACTGTTCACTGCACGCGGGAAACGTTGAAATTCTGTTTCAGACAAACCATAAGCTCAAATTACAATCCGTAAAATCTCATGGCTCCACAACACCCTAAACTACAATTCCTACAAAAATACACGGCTTAACGACTCCAAAAGCGAACTTTGCCGCTCGATTTTCCAAAAATTCCGAATTTGAATTCTAAATCCAAAAATTACTTCAATTGAACGAATGAGGGGCCTAATCTCTTACCAAGTGCTACGTTATAGAGTCGAGTTGGCTTGGCGAGGCGTCCGAGGCGTGCACGTGCCAAAACTCCTTTCCTTTCTTCCCCTTTCTCTTCTTCTTATTTCTTTTCATTTCTTTCTTTTCTTTCTGGTTGAGGACCCCTCAGCTTCTATTTAACCGAGCCCTCTCTCCTCTTCTTTTTGCTTTATTGACTTTTCAACTTATTTTTCTGTTTCTTTTTTTTTTTAATTTCCTTTGGGGCCCACTAACCTAATATTATAGAAGACATGTTCCTCACTTAGAGAAGCAAAGTGTCGAGCGGCTGAGAGGAAATTTGAGTATGTTGGACACGTGTACTCCAGCTGCCTCTCGCCTGATTAAACCACTAAAAATTCCCCTCTTAAGTTGACTGGTTTTAGTAAAACCAATGGCCATTGTATTTGCAACCGAAAAAAGAGAGAGAGAAGAACCGAGTGGGAATTTCAGCGAGAGAGAGAGAGTGATCGAGAGAGGGTTTGAACAAGGAAGTTTGTGAGCGAGCAGCGAGTGGGTGCATGGCATGAGGAAGGAGGAGGTCGCGCGTCTGTCGAGCACGGTGCTGCTGCTGTTGACGCTGCCCGTCTTCGCAGCCGTTGAGCCGCGCTCGAGACCCACGAGCCCTCTGTTTTGCTTGCTGATTGAGCTTAGGAGTGAGGCAAGTAGAAGTTTATTAATCTATGTTATGTATGCTGTGATTATCTGGTGAAGTGCTGGTAGATTTGAGAAAACATTGAAATGGAAACTGCATGTTGGGTTTTTGGATGATTGAGATGAAGATTGAGTGCTCTTCTGTGGAGGATTAAATGTATTGTTGCCGTGTTGTGTTGGATTGAGCTTGATGAGTACTAGATTGAAGTTAGAAGTCATTGCATGTTGCTTTTGAGCCTTGCATGTCTCGAAAATTTAGTGAAAGTTGGTTGTTTTGATTGAGCAAAGTGAAGTGATGCTTGCCAAGTGAAGAAATGAGGTGTATGTTGAGATGAGTGAGCTTATGGATGAATAAGAACTTGCTGAAAGTGTTCTTAGATGCTGTAGAAGAGACTTGAAGTGTTGTAAAGGAGATTGGTAGAGAAACAAATGGTTGGACTGAGCTAGAAATGAAGAAAACCATATATGAAGATTCTGTTTTAGAGGAATATAGATAGAAAGTCTTTTTATTTGTGTCTCTCTGATTTATAATGATGAAGATAAGGAAATGAACCATTTTACATAATAGAACACCCATTAGATTGAGTTAGACGTCTAGCTATAGCCATATGAATGTAAAGACATGAAGATAGAAGTGAATCTATTGAAATCAGTACACTCTTTTGCAGAAGACAGCATGACCTTTGATGATTCCACGAATTTTCTGTAATTATCTAGTTAGAATTGGACTTTGAACCCTTAATGAAAGTTGTAGGATACATCCTTAGGAATAACATATAAAAATTTGAGAATAAATGGACAAGGTTTGGTCGATGAAACGATTTTCGTTGTAAATGTTAAATCTGGAAGCTATTACAGAGTGTTAGTAAGGAATATCGAAATTACTGCTCTTGATATACAATGAATTTGACTTAGTGTTCTTCATGAAACATTTTCCTTTAGGTCTTGCTTATAACATATCCAAATTTCATAATTTTCTGAGTTCATTTAGGGGTTATTCCGAAATTTTCATTAAAACTGCACATTCTGGTTTTTAAGCTGTTTTACTCCAACTTTGCTCAACTGATTTCAAAAGTGAACGCATCTTGAGTGGTTATGTGACATGATGATACTGGCATTGACATGTCAAGCAATATTGAGATGTGATGAGACTCAAGAGACATTTTGTCATTGCATTGAAAAGTGTTTTTTCTGAAATTAAGATGTAAATTGTTGCCGTTGAACCCTTGGGTCAACGATGCCTCGGGAGTCGGGATGCCCAGAGGTTCGAATGAGTCGATGGCCTTTGGATGCCTGGTTGTATTATAAATACATACCCAAAAGTTTTCCCCGAGAGCATCGAGATGCCTAGTGGTATGTCGGTATGTAATTTCGGAAGGCAAGGGTAACTATTTTTATGGCGAGTTCCAGTGATTCCTCGTGATGCCGGGTGGGGTGCGAGATGCCCAGAGGTGTGTGTCGGAGGTCCTCGGGAGTTTCGAGATGCCCGGTTGTAAGTATTGTACGTAAATCCTGATGGAAGGGGCAACCATTTTCATGGCAAGCCCTGGATGTGCCTCGTGATGCCAGGTGGGGTGCAAGATGCCCGGAGGTGTGTGTCAGAGGACTTCGTGACGCCAGGATTGGGTGCGAATGCCCAGAAGGACGCAAACATTGGTCTTCCGGGGGGTGAAACCTTTTGAATGTTAAAACTGATGGTTCCACTAAGTGTGCGTGTGGTCTGGTTATAGGACCACTAAATTGTATGGCATTGAATGGGATGTGTCATTACAGTTTGGCCCTATGATCGAGACTTGTGTGACTGGACATGATGCATTTTATTGGTTGGAAATGCACTGGTCATTGCATTGAAGAGTTATATGGATTGGATGCATACTCATCCATTGCTTGCCTATCTTGTCTATCTTGCATGAATCTAGATATTGATCGTACTGCATGATATAGCTTAATGAATCTTTACTGCTGAGTGCTTGTACTCACCCCGTTTGGGGACTAACATTTCAGACTAGATAAGATGCCTCTACTATCACCACCACCAACAGATGGACCGAGTGGTTGGTTATGACCGCAGGGAGGAGGACATCAAAGGAAGGAACTTTTGGACGCCAACATTGACCGATGGAGTTTAAGTATACAACTGTTGGAAAAGATGTCGGTCATCTTTTGAAATATAGCTGAGTATAGAAGACTATGGCATTTTGGTGTGCATTGTCTCTGAATTTGGAATGGGGAGATGTTGGATTTTGCTTCCGCTATATATATAGACTACGCGGGGACCAATCTAAAATGATATAAACCCCCAGGACTTATGGACCTATTATAATTCTATGGTATCAGAGTGATATATTATTAGGTCAAGAGAAAGGCAAGTGGACTGTGGCGACCCTAGCGGATCGGGAGCCGTTCAAGGGGTGCCACACCAACATTAGCGAATAATAGAGTTTTTGAGGCCAAGGCAATAGACATGGGCTTGGCCTTAATGAGTTCAAACTTGTGCAAAAGGCCATTAACATACTTGGCTTGAAATAAAAATGTACCATCGGAGCAGTGATGACTCTAAATGACAAGGAAATAGTGAAGTGGTCTTAAAGACAGTAATATTTGGGGAGTATAACTAGTGACAAAAGATATCATCAACATACTAAAGAAGTTATAGGCTACCTTGAGGAGAAGCACAAACGAATAAAAAAGGATGAACTTACTTGCACAAGATACATCTTTATTTAAATTACACAACATCATAACATTTGTAACATGTTCTTAACTCTAAAAGAATTCCTCACCAATCCTTACAAATTTTTGGAAATGATGACACATTTGATCATTGAGGAAATTCTTCTTGTAAGAAAGGAATCACAAATTCTAAAATGAATTGCTTCTAACTCTACGATTGAGTTAATATTTGGTGTATGGGATGGGGCATCATGTGTCTGGGGATTCTTTAACCAACTTCGAAACCTCCTTGACGACCCTTTTTACAAGTTCTCCTTCATGCCTGCCAATTGCCAAAAAAAAAAAAAAAAAAATTTGATGTAAGCTCTAAGTAGTATGAGAAGCAAATTAAGACTTTGATGGACATGAGGAAAGTAAGTACCCATTGGCGATTCTCTCCGATACCCATCCTTTGAAGGTCCCAACCTTCCTGAGAGCTTGCTCCCACCTCTCATAAGTATTTGCATCAACTAGATTCCTATGTCTAAGTATCATTTGTCCAAAAACACCTGATAGGTCTCGCACGTTTGAGCTCTTTACTTTATAAAAGATGGGCAATATCTTTTGGCCCTTTGTTTGATGGCATTCAACCATTTGAACTAGCTCATTGAGGCACCAAGAAGAGGAGGCATAATCTGCAGAGAGAATCGGAATGGATATCTTGCAGTAGTTGATAGCATCATAAATCTCATTATCAATATCTTTACCGATGAGAGATGAATCATCATCGTCAAATACTCTGATTCCTTCAAGCTGAAAGCTGACGCGGAGGAAAGCAGCAAGGCTATGTCGAGTATCAGGGCCGCGAAAAGCTAAGAACACTTGGCATTTACTTTCTGTTCTTTTCTTGTCCAAAAAGTGAAAAAGCACTGTTATCCAAATAAGACAAACCAAAAAGATGATGATAATATATGGCCAAGATGAATCACACAAAAATGACTGAGGTAACTTTGAAAGCCATGAAAACGGTCTAGGTCATAAACCGCACGAACCTTACGTGCTTTTTTTATGTGGAATTGAAGAATAGCCAAAGCTCTCACATGATGAATACAAAGAATACTTTCCAAAGGTAGGTGCTTGGCTCAATGGAATTGGGACATACCGGAGCTTATGAACGTAGGGAGCCGTTCAATCCACATCATTTTCAAGTCACTTGAAACCTTTGCGACTACCATTTTAACTAGCTCTGCTTCATGCCTGCGCACATGTAAGAGTAAAACCAATGTTAGGCGTCCAGTTTGATTTCTTCGTTCCACTAACGATTTTGGATCGGTCATTCCCATACAAAAGCACAGGCTTTTCGGATTCATAAATACATATATACTTACCCATCAGAAATGGTGTGTGATATCCATCCTTTAATCTTCGCCACAGAAGTAAACGCATTCCACCATTTTTCCATTTCTTCTGCACTGATCTGCATCTCAGGTCTACGTAGGGTGTTTTCAAAGTTAACGCGTTGGCGATGGATATCACCAACATCCACCTTATAGAATACAGGGAAGATTGATTTGCCATCCCTTCCCTGGTAATCCATAATCTCTTTGAGCTCGCAGAGGCACCATTTACTCTGCGCATACTGTTCGGAGATGATTGGGATGGCAATCCTGCAACTCTTAATGGCCTTGATAATCTCTGGGCCTATCTGCTCGCCCACTGGGATTGAGTCATAATCCCTGAACACGTGGAGACCAGTAGCTACTAGGCTGTTGTACAGGAAATCAGTGAAGCCGGTGCGAGTGTCTGGGCCGCTGAAGCTCAAGAACACATCGTATTTCCGAGGGACTGCACTTCTTTTCTTTTGTAGCAATCTGTAAGCGTACACAGACAGAGGGGCTAGTGGAAGAACAATTGCTAGGACATTCATTTTCTTCATTGTCCTTAACTTCCCTTTTTCTCTTTTGGGATCTAAGTAAGTAATCTCTCTTGCAAAAAGCGATCGATCAAACAATAAAATAGATGGAACAAGAAAATAAATCGAACACTAAATATAGTTTCGGTTGTAAAAACCTACGTCCACGGGGAGAACAACGATGGATTTACTATAGATCAAGCGATACAACACACCCAGTCACTCAAATACTCTAAGTAATTCCCAAACCCCGATTAAACTCAATAACGCACTTAGTGTTTACCTCGCAATAATGCTCGTGAAATAATCTCCATCTCATGAAGGAATGAACGAATCTTGAACTCGTAAGATTTAATCGGCCTAAACACTAAATCTTCATGGATGTTATTCACGAACAAGAACAATGAAGATAACCCCTCGCAAGCACTCGATGACGACTTCAAGGCCACTTCTTTGTGATCAATCAGCCACCCACGGCCACAATTCTCTCTCTATATATAGTGAGGCCCTTGTTCTTCCTTTGCCCACTTCTCGTTGGGTTATATTTCCTACCTTGCCTGACACGTTAATCCCAATTATGGTGCAGGTCAAAGTCAACACTAAACTTTCCTATTTCGTTATTATCTTGAACGGATGATATATGTAAATGGATTTCCGTAAACTACAAATCCTGCCTGTACTTTTATTGGACTTATCAAATTGGCAACTTATGACCCAACAAAAAAAAAAAAAAAAAAAAAAAGTCGGCAACTTATGGTCCAACTATTCACTTTGCAACTCCAACACCAAATAGGAAATCTTATGCACGTCCACAAAAATTCAGCTTTCATATTTTTTTCATTGAATTTATCTTGGATACTAAAACTCGAAACATATTTTAATATATTCAGTGCTCTCTCTTATTTATGCTTGATGCTTTCAAGATTCTAGTTATTGTGAATATTATTGTTGAAAATTGTGATCCATTTTCAACGAAATCTGAAAACTACTCGTTCAGCCATGAAGAAAAGAAGACTCAAGACTGTGGAAACAAGCTAAGAAAATTACTCGTCCGTAAAGGTCTGTAAGAAAAGATGATGAGTCCGAGGTGAATTTGAAGACTCACTTGAAGAAGTATCTAAGAATATCCTATAAGAAGCTAGAGGAGTCTCCGCGCATGGAAAACGTGATTTCTTCGTTAGCAATATTAAATTAGTATCTGAGTCCGACGCAGATCCAATCCTTTATCGGCCAAAGTCTTGAGCAGATAAAGTCCGTACGCAGATCTAATCCTTTATCGGCCAAAGTCTTGAGCAGATAAACATTAAGTGAGGAAAAAGCATGGCTCCCGCTTTGTCCCCAGGACTTTGTTGGTTTAGTCCATCTTCATGTGAGGTCCAGCTAGCGTAGAAAAGAAGAGAGCAAAAATCAAAATGAAAAGGAAGTGCTTTGGGCGTGTGCCCGAAGTGAAGAGGACAGAGTGAGAGTGCACCGAGAGCTCACCGACCGACAGCAGTGGAGAAGAAAACCAAAAAGAACTGAGATTTTGCGGCTCCTTGTCGAAAAGCCAAATATTGACGGAATTGATTCAAATTTAAATATATATTATTTGTGAGACGAAAGGCTATAAATTGAGTTGGCCTAAATTGATATGATTGAAAATTTTAAGATTAAATTTGCATCCGTACAATAAATTTATGGCGTTTTGGACAATTATTCCCGCATCTTTATCTTGGGAAAAATTGTCTAAAAAGTTCTAAACCTATTACACTTTTGCTAATTTAGTTATAAACTTTTTAATTTTGTCAATCGAGTTCTAAACATTTTCACTTTTTTCCAATTGAGTCTATTTTGCCAATTTTGGCCAGAATTTGCTAACGTGGACGCTAGTGTTGACATGGACAATTTTTTTTTAATTTTTAATTTTTTTTTCGAATTTTAAAATTATTTATTATTTATTTATTTTATTTCTTTCCCTTTTTTTCCTCTAGTTGATCGCCCATTCGCTAGAGGTCCCAACCGGCGAGGGTCGGCCTCAAGCAAGGTCACCCTCACCAGGATCTAGTAGGGGGCAACCTCGCCTGCCTCGGGCAAGGCTCGACCTCACTAGAGGCTTGCGAAGGTCAGCCTCACGGGCCTCAGGCGAGGTCGCCTTTGTAGGGATTTGGCGAGGGCCCTAGTGAGGGCTAAACTAGTCAGTCGCAAGCGAGGCTTGCCCTCACCAGATCCGGCAAGGGCGAGACTGCCCAAGGCCAATGAGGTCACCCTTGCCAGATCCCGTCGAGGGCGACCTCGCTTGAGGCTCGCGAGGCCAACCCTATTTGGCCTCTAGCGAGGGCGAGCCTTGCTTGAGGTTGGTGAGGCCGACCCTCCCCGGTTGTGGCCTTTGGCCGATCGCGGACGTTGGGCGATTGGCCATAGGAAGAAAGGAAAAAAAATAAAAAAATAAAAGAAATACAAAAAATAATAAACAAATTCGAAAAAAAAAATATTAATAAATTTTGTTCACGTCAGAATTGGCAGTGGTACTTAGGAAGATCGGCATCCACGTCAGCAAATTCCGATCAAAATTGCTCGAATGGACTCAATTGACAAAATGTTGAAAAGTTTAGGACTCAATTGGTAAAGTTGAAAAGTTTATAATTGAATTAATAAAAGTACAATAGGTTTAGGACTTTTTGGACAGTTTTCTCCCTTATCTTGACACATGATTAAATGGCAATGTTCATGCATCAAAATAATATTATTGGTAAATGACATTGTTTATTCATTCTTATATCGAGGACAATTTCAAGTATAGGGTAAAAAAGAAAGAAAAAAGAGAAATGAGAGGAAGTTAATGCACAATTTCCATTAAAAGAAATGTCACGTGACATGCAATTTCGATTTAAGAAAAAAGTCGGTCAAGTCCGAAGCCTTTTAAGAAAGATAGATATTGGACCATTTTTTATTGAAGACAGTGCACCCCTCTTCGAAGTATGATTAGTTAATGTCTTAAACTATTTTCCATGTATCAAATTAAGTCCATTATTGTAATAAAACTCCAAAGAAGCATTTAGTTAGGATGAAAGAGGGAGAGTATCATAATTTAAGGTCAGTTCGTTCGACCAGGCCACCATCAGCGGATTGTTCGCACGCGACTAACCGAGACAAACTCAATTTGCATTCCCACACGACAACGACAATTACATCAATCAATACTCCCTATTAGACTTTGCAATGGACTCTAAGATGCTGAATGGTTTCTCCTTTGCTTTTCAGGACAGCGAGATATTCATTGCCGTATGAGTTCAAAACACACAACAGCGTTCCAACACCTTTGGAGTTTTCTGCGTTAGTTCAACGCATTTGCGCTCGAGAGCCTCACGAAATAACCGAGTCGTAATATAAAGTGTTAAATTATGTCTTGAGTTTAAGCCGTGCACGAAACTCGATTAGTTTGGAGAATTTGATTTAGTTATTAAAACAAAAATAAGTCTGGTCTTTTTATCCTGCGCAAATCTGGATTCTTGGGGCGGCGGAAGTTGGTTTTCTATTTACTTAGGATTTTTTGAGTGGAATAACTTCTTCGACCTTTCTTGATATTGCTGCACAGGAATTTCTTTCTGAGTGGAATGACTTCTTGGCTCGCATATATTCTCTACATATATTTTTATTTTGTGAAGCCAAGGAGTAATAAGAGGAAACAAGATAAAAGCGTGAGTTTTGCTTTAAAAGGCCGCAGCAAGGGAAGAAAAAGAAGTCGTGGGAACGTGAACGGCCTTCTCGGTTCGGCCGTACCCGAAGCTTCTGCTTTGAGTTTGAACATCCAGTGATGTAAGCCTTGAGTTTTAGGTTCAATTGAAATACTGACCTGTAATTTTTGCATTTGAACTTAATTTAGGTAGAAAAAACACTAGAATATATGAGCACATTGTAATTTTAATTATTTGATTATAGTGAATTATTTAATGTTGGCTCTTCCTATAAAGTAAATATCAATATTCGACTTGAATCACGTAAATCTCTGATGTCTTTTATTATTTATCGTTTATTTTTCTGGTAATTTCGCATTGATTTGATTACAAGATCCGATATATATATTTTGTGTTAATATAATAATAGTAGTAGTAGTGAAATTCAAAACGGATACACCTAAGGAAGCGCAGTACGGGGCCAAGGACCCTCACTTGAAAGTAATCCCAAACCATTTATTTGGAATTCCCTCAAGATATAAAATATTATATGAATTTTCAAAAGCATGAAAAAAATAAATTTGAATTCACATGTCGAATGTAATGAAAATTCGTAGTAGTAGTGGTGGTAGCTGTGGTGGTGGTGGTGGTGGTGGATACACCTGAGGAAGTGCATCACGGGGCAAAAGACCCTCACCTGAAAGTAATCTTGAACCATTTATTTGGAATTCCCTTAGGATATAAAATTTTATTTGAATTTTGAAAAGTATGGAAAAAAAATTGAATTCACATGTCAAATGTAATGAAAATTTAGGGTGTTTTGGATTTTTTTTAAGTGTATTTGTTATAAGATTTAAATTAATACAAAGATTGAAATTAATAGTCTATACGGATATATGATGAACCTTACTCGAGCTGATCGAGCTTTGAAATTCAATGTCTTGTCCAAAGCATCCAATTTTATCTTCGTGCTCGTTGCTTTAAAATTGTACATCCGATTAAATTTCGTTGGTCAATGTAGATTTGAAAGGAGTCGATATCCATGGGCCTGACAATTGGGTCTAAGAGGGCATCATCCAACCAATGATCACCTTTAAACCTACACAAAAATGGGGAAAAAAGTGTCACAAAAGTCTTAAACCTTTTAATGATGTCAATTCAGTCCTTAATCTTTTAAATTGGTACCAATTCAGTCCTAAACCTTTTAATAGTGTCAATTGAATGATAAAGCTCTTGAATTAGTGACAATTTAGTCTTAAACGTTTTGACTTGATGCCAATTTAGCCATTATGGCTAATTTTCGCTTGATATTATTGATGTGGACACATGCTTGCTTATATGGCATCGTCAGCATTGATGTGAACAAATTTTAACAATATTTTGAGAGATGTTTGAGGAAGACGAACCTACCCATGAGCTAGGCGGAAGCTTTGAGAGATGTTTGAACCCGCTAAGGTTGGGATTCCAATACGTGGCTAATGGTTATAGACTTTCATCATTCCCAATATTATTTGGCAAAAGAAGGGATACTGGTCCAAATGGTTATCAAAGTGGTTTTGAAGCAGCAACACAATAACGAATGGTTGAGACCACCTCACCTCCCACGGGGCTGTAGCACGTTGAATGATCACGATTAAAATGAGACAATTGAGTTAGTGTGATTTCATCGAAAAAATATTCATTTCTTTGCTTCGCAATTTAAGTTGCAAATCTGGTTCAAGTCAAGCGATTGGATAACAACTAAGTGAATCAAATTTTCCTACATGTGAAAGGAATTGTCCTAATTTTATCCTACAAATAAAAAATCGTGTTTATGAATAATGAAAATTAGGTAGTTCAATAAAGATTAAGCACATGCTTTCTAGTGAGTCTAGAGTTAATCAGATTTAAAATAAGAAAAATATGTTAAGTTTTCTTCATGAGTGTTCTTTAGCTCTATTTCCCAAAACTATTATATCAAATTAAATTTTCTCCAATAGAACCTTATCTTGAAAAATTTGAATAATAAGCTTTTTGTAGATGCAATCATTGCGTGATAGGTAATGATCTTACTTGCAACTTCTATCACGCCATTTAGGAGTGTTGGATCTATTTTGTTGACAAATTTTGCTTTCTCTTGTTGGTGTCTTGGGGAGCTCATGGTCAAGACGAGGAACACAGTGGGGCTGAACATGCTGGTCCGTTTGGTTCAGCATTCCCAAGGGGCTTTCAGTCTCAAAAGCTCATTGGAGAAAATTTTAGATGTTTGGTTCAGTATTTAGAAGTGTTCTTAGCCAAATGCTGACCATCGGAATGCTAGTCTAAGCTTTAATGAATTTTTTTTCTTTTCAATATTGCTTTTACTGATAATCATATTTTCCCTTTTTGCCTTTAAAAACACTGTTTGTCTTCTTCCTTGGATTGCTCGGCCAAGCTTTCGCAGTGGGTGGCACTTAGCTATGAGCGAGGGGCCAGATTGGGTGACCCAGGGTGTCGCTTGGGTCGCTCGACCTCAGGCCACGCCCTAGGTCGCTCGACCTCAGGTAGTGTCGCCTGGGTCGTTTGACCTCAAGTGGCGTCGCCTTGGGTCGCGCCTGAGGTCGAGCAACCCAGGCGATGCCGCCTGAGGTCATGCGGCCTCAGGCGACGTCGTTGCGCGACCTAAGGCGTCGCCGAGGTTCCTAACTCGGGCGAGCCACCTCTCCCCCCCCCCCACCCAACGCCGTCGCTACCGCTAGCAGCTGCCTCCTCACCAGCGCCAATGCCACTAGCTGCTCCCCCACGATTTTCCCCTCTCTACACACAGCTACATCTCCTCCTCCTCCCTTTTCTTTTCTTTTCACCTCAAAGTTGCTTTGCAAAATATACACAAAAAACGAGTTGCCAAACACATTTGCCTTCACAAAATGCCTATTCACTCAAAAATACTTGGGGAAATGCAAAGCCATTTCCCCAAAGTTGAACCAAACGGGCCCGCTATAATATTTTATAAGGCCAAAGCCTCGCAAGTATAGAATATATGCCATTCATTTTAGGAGCACATGCTCATGCTCCAACATAAGGATGAAGAAGACCATGAGGAATGGATAGAGCTTTGACGGACGTTGGGCCTGCAAAGATTGGGAATCCGATATGTGGCTAATGGGTACGTACTTTCATCATTCCCATCAAAATCTTAATTTGATCCAATAAACTTCTCATACTACAATCTTATTTGGCAATTCATAAGAAAGAAAGCGTACTGATCCAAATGGTTATCCAAGTGGTTTTGAGGCAGCTACACAATCCCTACCGCATGGTTGAGAACATCTAACCCCCCATGGGACTGCCGTAAAGCTATCTCACGTTGAATGATCAGGATCTGTGATCGGTTCGAGGAAATACGAGATGCCTTTGACTCTTGGGTTTTCTCTTGTAAATGGCCGTCAATATTTGTTAGAGATCAAAATAAGACAGTTGAGTCAATGTGATTTCGCCGAAAAAAGATTCCGGTCTTTGCAAGATTCGAATAATAAGTTTTATGCACAATCAATAAGCTTGATTCTTAATTTTAACGATGAATATGATAAGCACGCTTTGGAGTCAAGAACAGTATGATTTCAAACAAGAAAAATATAATGACTTTTTTCATTGTATTTTCTTTAGGTCTATTTCCCAAAGTCATTTAAATTTTTTCACAATAGAATCTTATTGTGAAAAGTTTGAATAGTAAGGTTTCTGCAAAAATCGTGTCAATTGAATGTTGCAAGGAAAATTTATGCACAATTATGCAAAAATCATGTTAATGAAGTATGCATGCCGGGTCAGCAGATGACGTAGTGGTTAGTGACCACTGAATATTTCGTGAATTAATGTATGTTGATGTGCGCTCAATGAAAGAGCACACGGAGAGAAGTCCCCAGCGACCCCCCCTCCCCCCAAAAAAATAGAAAAAGAAAAGCCAACCAGCAAAAGGTACAGTATTGCGTTGAGTATTCTTCTGTTCTGCACTTCTCTTATTCAATGATCTTCTTAAGTTTCAAGTCAACACCACTTGGATCTTTGAGATCCATTTAAATGAATTGTGCCACATTTATTACTGTCGTGTTTTGGAAGTGCAATTTGTGGGTTGTTAACTTGTCACTGCTTCGAACTTTTATCGCGATATTACTATAAAATTACTGTAACATAATTGATAAACAGGGCTTAGTTAGGAAAAAGGCTATTGCTACTTATGGAGTGCTGCCTGCTGTATAGCCCTCCGCCTTATGCTCTTGCATCTATATCAGCCTCGTAGTTTGACCCTTGTGTAAACAGATTTGCTACTGCCGCATTAGAAGGGACCGTATGCTCATGGCTGCTGGAGGTTGGAGGAAGGAGCAACATTCATCCAATTGAATTTTCTCTTTGCTTTAATGGTCATGCCTAGTATGTAGTAACCTCGTTAGATTTGTTGAGCAATCACTATCTTGTTTAATTCCTTTCTGCAAATTGTACTGGAAATTGGGAATAGAAATAACGATGCACGGCTTGTCTTTTTACTTATATGGTTGATGCGAGATTTTCCCCTGTACTTCAATCGGGATTTTTCACTAAGGGACATTGTGATCTAAAGTAACAAAGAACGGAATGAATTGCCGTGGATAACTTTTAACAATCTTTTTTGCGGCCAAAGATTTTGTTTGTCATTTTGGGTCCTGAGACGGCACGTTCCTTCTCTTAGTGTTGGTGTCCTAGTTTATGATACATAGCGGAGTTCATTCAATGCTGATGAGATTTACACCGGTCAATATCGTGGCTTTTCAT
The DNA here is from genome assembly GCA_014182545.1 of Eucalyptus globulus. NCBI lineage: Eukaryota > Viridiplantae > Streptophyta > Magnoliopsida > Myrtales > Myrtaceae > Eucalyptus > Eucalyptus globulus. Next base: position 19,359,417 of record CM024720.1, read on the forward strand.
TATCAATTTGAGAATTTTATCCACCACCCACCTTCCTCGTGGCACCAGATATAAGCCATATTGAGTTTAATTTTGGCTGCAGGGACATTGCCTATGTTAGTTCGAGCGGACCAATAATGTCCCCAGCTGGATGTAGCTCCAATAACGTGAATGTGGTTGCGATGGGATACACTGACTCCACCTTCTACTTCTCCAGCCTCTATAATCTGTCATGAAGGTCTGTCCTTTTTCTTCAACTGAAAATATGAATTTTGTGCTCGGCTTGTACTATTCCAAGCGCCAGATGTCGCCTACAAGGACGCCTCATTTAGATGAAATGAGGCAGTACATCTTTTAAGCCAACTCGATGGGTGAGATGAATTTATTAATTACAAATGTTGGTGTAATTGGTTGGAGGAAGCATAAGGTATGGGCAAAAATAATGTCCCAGTAATTGGTGTAATTGGTTGTAGGTCTGGATAGGGTTGTCGAGCATTAGACAGCTTTATCCTCTTCACTACGGAGAGGCTTCGCTGTGACTTTTACTATTGACTTCCATACCGCATGACCTCAACGGAGAGGCTTCTTTGTCCCAGTATAAGGCTGATGGCTCGGTGGAGAACCCCGGGGCCCCGCTATCTGCTCGCCGACCGGGAGCACGGCTTCGTCTGTGGACCCGCGGACTCCAGCAACTAACTAGCAGGTTTTTGGAGAGCGAATCGGGGCAGTAGGCGCGAGTGTTCCTGCCGCCGAAGCTCAAAGAATACGTCGTAGTTCCAAAGGGACGGCGCTCGTTTGGCCATGCCGGAATCTGGGAGCGGCGGACGGCGGGTGAGGGTCGTACCGGGGCATTCATCTTCTTCGTTGTTCGCGACTTCCCTTCTTTTTATCCCTTTAGTAAGAAGTGTGTGTTTTTATACATTTAAGAGGAGGGGGAGAGAGAAGCAGAGACCTCCCTTTTCTTTTCTTTTTTTCTTCTCTTTTCAACCCTTTTTTTCTGTGCTTGTTGGATTCTCCGCGACCCTTCTTAAATTGCCTTGCTTTTCTTTTCTCTCTTTCTTTTTTTTTTTTAAAAGAAAAAACATTCTGGGTCGGCCTTTTAGCAATCCAATTTTTGCGTGGCTGATGCGATTCAGGGGCTGCAGCCCCTGTTCTTGCTTTTGATTGGGGCCTGATAAGATGGTGGGGTTTGGTAGTTTAGACAAAGGTTGATCTCACAAACTTCAAAACATTCTTTGCCCAAGCACCTTCTGCTGTGTCCTACACTTATTTCCTTCGAAATTGGTGTTTTTCCCCCTTGTCCTTCATGCAAGTAATGAGACTGGGACTTATGGCAAATGCAATGGGAAGAGGTTCTACTATTGAGAGACCTGGGATTCTTGATTACTTGAATGAATTTCTGATTTTCTCATGCTTGTTTGTGTGGTGCTTTTGCTTTGGCTCTTGCATCGAGAATTTTTAGTATGAAATGAACTATGATTTTGCACATTAAAGAAGAGGGGATTGGTATGGTTCTCCATTCTGGGTTCTCTAGAACCATCCCACCGGATTCTTTTCAGGTTCCAACCCTGATGTGGAACAGGTCTGCCCGTACCATGCTCGTCCCTAGTTATTTCCACTGCATATTTTATATGGTATTGATGATAATGTAAGTTTTAAGTTAATTTGCTTTCAGTTGCAAAATTCTGATTTATTAATGCATTGGTTTTCTGATGACGCGAGCTTGAAAAGCCACTTCCAGATGCAAAGTTGCTATTAGCTTTGGGTTGACTGTGGACTCTTGTTTACAAACTCTATCCGCACTTTGCTGGAGCTACTTGTTTGATTGAATATATTATTACATATCCTTGTTCCATTGTATGAGTTGTAACTAATACTCTGCCTCAATCTTTGTTGTGTATAGATATTCTGTTTTGCGGGGCTTTAGTGCATAGGACATATAACCTTGAGCTGGACTGCAGCAAGCATCATGGTGAGAGCCTTATCGAACCTACTCCTCAAGGGCATTACAGGGTCCCCAGGAGGATGCTCTAATAGAATGGTGAGCTTTTACTCCTGTGTGAACTAGGGGAAGGTGCAGTTATACCGGTTATAATTGAACGACTGGAGGTGCATAGTATTCATTTCTGAAGTCTAAAGATGGTCCTTGAGGTGTTCCCTAAGATCTTGAGTAGAAGCTAGGTTTGCTGGGCAAACAAGAGAACCGACATAGAAACGCCCACAGGGGATGTTGCACTGAGTAGTGGAGTCAATGTAAACCCCTTTCTTTACACAGAAGGCCTTCATTAGAATTACGTAGGTTATTTTTGTAAGGACCCCATGTTGCTTCTTGTCCAGCACGACTGTGGTGCTCATGTGATGCTTCACTGATGGAAGTGCAATGCTGGCTGTTATGGCAGTGACTTCCATTATCGAAAGAGCTTTGGTGGGCAAGAAGCCATAAAACTGAAAATATTTCCATCCAAATCAGCTATATTTATTTTTCTTCTCCAACGTCTAAGGGTGATTAATTTCTCTTTCTGTATGACAGGCTTGTGCATTAACTATCCCATCTTGTCATATGCCGATTATGAGGCTTTGTCATATACGGACATATAATATTATCCACCTCTTTTGATGTCTTACACAGTAATCATGTGCATAGAAGAAAATGTCGGTGATTCTTCATTCTGATCTGTTTCTTCTTGCACATTGCGACGCCTACATGATACGTTAGTGTTTGGGATTTGGTTGATTGACCTGTTGAAGTCTTCTTTCCACCCTCGCAGATGTTCCTTTAAGCGTTAGGAACCTTTTGGAAGATGCAGAGCAGAAAAGTGCCATAATATATGTGGAGTGTTATGAGAATGCCCTTTCAAAGAAAAATTCCTCACAAGTGCTAGAAATATTTTGAAAGATGCAGAGCGCAAAAGTTCTGTGGAAGCTTTCGGGAGAGTCTCACCTACCTTTTGACAGTGCCTGATTTTGGCTGATTTTTCTATCACATTTTACTTGTATGCTGAAAATGTTTCCGATGCCTTTGATATAACATATTTAGCAATGCCAAGATGATTAAGAGTTCAGATACTACCTCAAAGCTAGAGCGTGCAATAAAAGTTTCTTTCGATTTTTTCCTTTCTTGTTAGGCATTTTTTCTGATGCCTCTAGTTTCTGCCCAAAATTCCATCCATCACATCAAGGCGCTCTGGTAATGGCATGGACTTCTGCTTTTTCAGCTACATTTTGAGAACAATCGTATGGCATGTTGTCATGGTTTTGTTTTTCGTAGAATAGAGGAGCTTACACCATGAATCTATGTTGCCTGATTTATGCTGAAATTTTCTATTGTGGTGATGAGAATAATGCGTAGGATTCTGTTTTCTTAGCCATTCAATCTTTTGCCGCAATTGGCCTCCAGAAATTAACAAGCTGGGGTTCATTTGAAGTTCTGATATTATTTTGAATTTGCACCAGGTGAGGCCTCGTTGGATACCATTTCTGCTCTTCCTACTTCCAATTAATTTGGTTGATGTGGCTGTTTTTTTCCATCCAGAGAGGAGAGTAAAAGGAAAACCTCAAGGATATTGCAGCTAAGCAGGAAAAGTAGGCTTAAGCAATACATGGCCGACTAGAGAGAAAACAGGAATTTTGAGGTTTGCTTGGTTTTCATTCAAGCATTTGCCTTTCTTCTTATTTTGGTGCTTTGTGATGATCATCGAGAGTATAACGGTGAACTTATCTTGAATAATCATATACCATGCCTGATTCATGCATCAACATTATGTAGCTTCTATTGTGATTTATGTATCAAATGTTGCGTGGCTAATGCTTGCAGAAGGTTAGGGTGGTCGTATGGTGCTTTTGCTGCTCCTGCTGGTGCTTGTTTTGTTGAGTGTAAAAAGTTGAGGCATTGTCTATGGGCTTCTGTTTTCATTTTTAGCTAATTCTATCGGCAAACAGGTGAAAAACATGCACCTTGTAAGATACCTATGTTGATGAGGTATGCTAGCAGAGTTTTTCGTTCATAGCGTAGAATTATACAAATGGAACGACCACTAAAAATAGAAGAAGAGAGAATTGTGATTTAGGTGGTGAACAGAACAAAGAGTAATCCTATTGAATTTTCGGTGAAGGGGGAAGGAAGGTCCTCCAAAGCTTTCATTATGGTATCTTTCTCTTATATTTTATTTATTTATTTTGGTCAGAATCTCTCTTCTATTAGAATTTAGAATATTTAAGAAATGCTCTAGACATCATTTCATTTTAGAAAACATGTTAAAATATCTAAATAATAAATCACGTTTTTATCTAATAGTTTAAGCTTTTAAAATAGTTGGCATTGTTTCCATCAAAATTTCACGTAATATCAGAATTAGAGGTCTTGAGTTTAAATTTTTCCAGACCCCATATGTCTCCCAAATTAAATATTTTCATGCTTAATACTAGGCAAAAAGAAAGACCAATAGAAGAACATTAGAGATTGATAATCCCATATAGAACCAAAGTTCAAATGATAAACTAGGCAGGTAAAGCACCTAGCCTTGTCTATTCTTACATAAGCAATCAATGAAGTGGGAGAATACCACTCAATTCGTAATCTGTGAGTGGATGTGCGAGCTAATTGCTAGTATAGACATTTGATGGCCTAGAGATAAGGTAATTTGGGTTAATGCAAGAATTGATTAACCAAGTTCATAGCAAAAATAGTATCAAGTCTTGTCATGGCACATGCTGTAGTGTACCAACCATCTATCAAGACAACGTCAAAAAAAGGAGAAGCTCACCATCATTAGCGAATAATAGAGTTTTCAAGGCCAAAGCTATAGACACGGGTTTAGCCTTAATGAGTTCAAACTTGTGCAAAAGGCCATTAGCATAGTTGGCTTGAAATAAATATGTACCATCGAGTGATTCTAAATGACAAAGAAATAGTGAAGTGGTCTAAAGACAGTAATATATGAGGAGTATAACCGGTGACAAAAGATATCATCAACATACTATAGAAGTTATAGGCTACCTCGAGAAGGAGCACAAACGAATGAAAGAGGATGAACTTACTGGCACAATATACATCTTTATTAAATAGATTACACAACATCATAACATTTGTAACATGTTCTTAATTCCAAAAGATTCCTCACCAGTCCTTAGAAAATTATTACAAATGATGACACATTTGATCATCGAGGAAAATCTTCTTGTAAGATAAGAATTGCAAATTCTAAAAATGAATTGTTTCTAATTCTAGGATTGAGTCAATATTTAGTGTACAGGATGGGGCATCTTGTATTTGGGGATTCTTTAACCAACTTTGAAACCTCCTTGACGACCTTTTTTACAAGTTCTCCTTCATACCTACCAATTGCAAAAAAAAAAAAAAATTGAAGTAAGCTCTAAGTAGTATAAGAAGCAAATTAAGACTTTGATGGGCATGAGGAAAATAAGTACCCATTGGCGATTTTCTCTGATACCCATCCTTTGAAGGTCCCAACCTTCTTGAGAGCTTGCTCCCACCGCTCATAAGTAGTTGCATCAACCAGATTCCTATGTTTAAGTATCCTCTGTCCAAAAACACCTGATAGGTCTCGCACGTTTGATCTCTTTACTTTATAGAAAATGGGCAATATCTTTTGGCCCTTCGTTTGATGGCATTCAACCATTTGAGCTAGCTCATTGAGGCACCAAGAAGAGGAGGCATAATCTTCAGAGAGAATTGGAATGGATATCTTGCAGTAGTTGATAGCATCATAAATCTCATTATCAATATTTGTACCAATGAGAGATGAATCATCATCATCAAATACTTTGATTCCTTCAAGCTTAAAGCTAACGCGGAGGAAAGCAGCAAGGCTATGTCGAGTATCAGGGCCACGAATAGCTAAGAACACTTGGCATTTACTTTCTCTTCTTTTCTTCTTCGAAAAGTGAAAAAGCACTGTTATCCAGTAAGACAAATCAAAGTGATGATGATAATATATAGCCAAGACGAATCACACCAAAATCCCAAAAGACTGAGGTAACTTTGAAAGCCACGAAAACGGTCTAGGTCATAAACCGCATGAACCTTACGTGCTTTTTTATTATGTGGAATTGAAGAATGGCCAAAGCTCTCACATGATGAATACAGAGAATACTTGCGAAAGGTAGGTGCTTGGCTCAATGGAATTGGGACATACCGGAGCTTATGAACGTAGGGAGCCGTTCAATCCACATCATCTTCAAGTCACTTGAAACCTTTGCGACTACCATTTTCACCAGCTCTGCTTCATGCCTGCACATGAGTAAAACCTAAGTTAGGCGTCCAGTTTGATTTCTTCCTTCCACTAACTCTACGATTTTGGATCGGTCATTTCCATATAAGTGCACGGGCTTTTTGGATTCATAAATACAAATATACATACCCATCAGCTATGGTATGTGATATCCATCCTTTAATCTTCGCCACAGAAGTGAACGCATTCCACCATTTTTCCATTTCTTCTGCACTGATCTGCATCTCAGGGCTACCTAGGGTTTTTTCCAAGTTAACGCATTGGCGATGGATATCACCAACATCCACCTTGTAGAATACAGGGAAGACTGATTTGCCATCCTTTGCCTGGCAATCCATAATCTCTTTGAGCTCGCGGAGGCACCATTTACTCTGTGCATACTGTTCGGAGATGATTGGGATGGCAATCCTGCAACTCTTAATGGCCTTGAGAATCTCTGGGCCTATCTGCTCGCCGACTGGGATTGAATCATAATCCCTGAACACGTGGAGGCCAGCAGCTACTAGGCTGTTATACAGGAAATCAGTGAAGCCGGTGCGAGTGTCCGGGCCTCTGAAGCTCAAGAACACATCATAGTTCCGATGGACTGCACTTCTTTTCTTTTGTAGCAATCTGTGAGCGTACACAGATAGAGGGGCCAGTGGCAGAACAATTGCCAGGACAATCATTTTCTTCATCGTCCGTAGCTTCCCTTTTTCTCTTTTGGGATCTAAGTAAGTACTCTTTCAATGCTCTCTCTTATCCAAGACTTGATGCTTTCAAGATTCGAGTCAATTGTGTATATTATTGTAGGAAATTGCGATCAATTTTCAACAAATTCTGAAAATTACTCGTTTAGCCATGAAGAAATGAAGACTCAAGATTGTGGAAACAAGCTAAGAAAATTACTTGTTAGAAAAGGCCTATAAAAAAAAGATGATAAGTCCGAGTTGAATTTGAAGACTCTAATTTGAAGAAGTATCAAAGAAAATCCTCGAACAAGCTAGAGAAGTCTCCGTTCATGGAAAACGTGATTTCTTCGTTAGCAATGTTAAATTAACATGGGGTCCGTACGCAGATCTGATCCACACGCAGAGCATTTATCGGTCAAAGTCTTGAGCGGATAAACATTATATGAGGAAAAATCATGGCTCCTGCTTTGTCCATAGGAGTTTGTTGACTGAGTCCCCCTTCACGTGGGGCCCAGCTAGCACAGAAAACGGAAAGGGCAAAAGTCAAAAAGAAAAGAAAGTGCTTCGTGCAAGTGTGCGTGCCCGAAGTGAAGAGGAGAGAGAGTGCACCGTGAGCTCACCGAAAACAGTGGAGAAGAAAACCAAAGAGAGCTGAGATTTTGCTGTTCCTATTCGAGGCCAAATATTAATGGAATTGACTCAAATTTGGATATATTATTTGTGAGATGAAAAGCTACAAATTGACTTGGCCTAAATTGACATGATTAAAATGTTTATAAGTAAATTTACATTTATACAATAAATTTATGATGTTTTGGATAATAAGGCCCGTTTGTTTGTGTTTCTTTTTTGTTTTTAAACACTTTTTCTGTTTTTTTTGTTCCTGGAACAAAAAAGGAACAAACGCGTTTGACTGCGTTTATTTTTTTTGTTATTTTGTTCTTTAATAAAAAAAAACAAGAAACACAAATTTTGTGTTTCTTGTTTCTAAAACACTTTTGAGAAACACTTATTTTTTTTTTTTTTCTCTTATTTTCTTGTTCTCTTTTCTTTTGGCCGGTTGCCGCCTCGGCCATGGCCGGCGGCCAACGCCAGGGCGGGCGGCCTCGCCCGGCCACGCGAGGCCGAGGCTCGCCGTCCCGGCGAGGCCGAGGCTCGCCGTAGCCGGGCGAGGGTCGGCCTCGCCATGGTCGAGCTCGCCCAGATCCGGCGAGGCCGACCTCGCCCGCCGGCCGAGCCTCTCGCCGTAGGCCGGGCGAGGGTCGGCCTCGCCATGGCTGAGCTCGCCCAGATTCGGCGAGGCCGACCTCGCCCGCCGGCCGGCCGCCTCGGCCTCGCCGAGCCACCGCTAGGCGACGCCGACAGGCGGTGGCTCGGCGAGCCTCGGCCTCGCCGGATCAAGGCGAGGCCGACCTCGCGCCGGCTTGGGCGAGCTCGATCTCGCCCGGATCCTGGCGAGGCCGAGCTTGCCCCGGCCGGCGAGCCTCGGCCTCGCCGGATCCGGGCGAAGTCGGCGTCGCAGGCGGTGGCCCCCGCCGAGGCCGCGCTTCGCCCGCCCCGGGGCGAGCTCGGCCTCGACGGATCAAGGCGAGGCCGACCCTCGCCCGGCCGGTCGCCGGCCAAGGCCTTGGCCGGCGACCGCCAAAAGAAGAAAAAAAAAAATGAAAAGAAAAAAAAAAAAAGGAAAAAAAAAAAAATAAAGAAAAAAAAAAAAAGAAATAAAAAATTATCCAAATTTACCAAACATGTTTCTGTTTATTTTTTATTTCCGGAACAAGTTTACCAAACGCTTTGTTTTGTTCAAAAATTGTTCCCCGGAACAAACACTTTTTCTATTTCGTTCCTGGAACAATTTTTAAACACAAACACAACCAAACGCGCCCTAAGGGCTGTTTGTTTATGTTTCTTTTTCTATTTTTAAACACTTTTGTGTTTTTTTGTTCCTGGAACAAAAAAGGAACATAAACGCGTTTGGGTGCGTTTGTTCCTTTTTTTTTCTTTGTTCCTAGGAACAAAAAAGAAACAAACACAAAATTTGTGTTTCTTGTTTCAAACACAAACACAAAATTTGTGTTTCTTGTTTTTGCAAACACTAACACAAAATTTGTGTTTCTTGTTTCTGAAACACAAACACAAAATTTGTGTTTCTTGTTTCAAACACAATTGAGAAACACTTTTTTTTTCTTCTTTTTCTTCTTTTTTTCTTTTTTTTCTTTTCGCCGTCGCCGGCCTCGGCCATGGCCGGCGACCGGCCGACGAGGGCCGGCGGCCTCGCCCACAGGCGAGGCTTGCCGGCCCCCGGCGAGATGTCGGCGCCTTGGCTCGGGTGAGCTCGAGCTCGCCCGGATCTCGCCGAGGTCGGCCTCGCCGGATCTGGGCGAGATCGACCGCCCGGCGGCGAGATGTCGGCGCGTTGGGCGAGGCGAGCTCGATCTCGCCCGGATCCGGCGAGGTCGACCCTCGCCCGCTATGGCGAGCCTCGCCGTGCCTGGGGCGAGGCCGCTGGCCCGCCGGCGGCCGGCCGGCCATGGCCAGGCCGGCGACCGGCCAAAAGAAAAAAAAAGAAAAAAAGAAAAAAAGGAAAAAGAAAAAGGAAAAAGAAAAAAAAAAAAGGAAAAAATAGAAAAAAATAGAAAAATAAAAGAAATAAAAAAATTATACAAATTTACCAAACGTGTTTCTATTTATTTTTTGTTCCCGGAACAAGTTTACCAAACGCGTTTTTTTGTTCAGAAATTGTTCCTAGGAACAGAAACACTTTTTTTTATTTCTGTTTCCTGGAACAATTTTTAAACAGAAACGCAAACAAACGCACCCTAATTCTCATCTCCTTATCTTGACACATGATTAAATGACAATGTTCATGCATGTGATGCCATTTCAAGACAATATTATGGGCAATGGCATTGTTCATTCATTCTTGAATTGAGGACAATTTCGAGTATAGGGAAACAAAAAGGAGAGATAGAAATGAGAGGAACTCAATGCACAATTTCCATTAAAAAAAATGTTGCGTGACATGCAATTTTGATTTAAAAAGAAGTCAGTCAAGTCCAAAGTCTTTTAGAAAGATAAAGGATCTCCATCCGATATCAGACTATCTTTTAACGAAGACAATGCACTCTTTTTACTGTTGTCTTTTTCTCTTCGTATGATTAGTTAATGTCTTAAATTATTTTCCATGTATCAAATTATGTCCAGTTTTTTAATAAAACGCGAAGGAGGCATTTAGTTAGGATGAAAGGGGCAGAATATCATAATTCAAGGTCAGTTCGTTTGACCAGGCCACCATCAGCGGGTTGTTCGCTCGCGACTAACCTAGACAAACTCATTTTGCATTCCCACACTACAACGACAATTACATCAATCAATACTCCCTATAAGACTTTGCAATTGACTCTAAGATACTGACTGGTTTCTCCTTTGGTTTTCAGGACAGCAAGATATTCATTGCCGTATGAGTTCAAAACACACCATAGCGTTTTTTTTCATTATTTTGCTTGCTTGCTGTCGGTACATGGTATTGATATAAGCTTTCGGTTTTTGACTATTAAAATCAGCACCCTAGCAAATAAACGATCACCAAAGCTAGGGTCTCCACATACTCTTCGTGTTCCCACTGCATTCCAACACCTTTGAAGTTTTCTGCGTTAGTTCGATGTATTTGCACTCGAGAGCCTCACAAAACAGCCGAGTTGCAATATGAAGTGTTAAATTATGTCTTGAGTTTAAGCTGTGCACAAAGCTCGACCAGTTTGGAGGATTTGATTAGTTATTAAAACAAAAATAAGCCTGGTCTTTTTATCCTGCGCAAAGCTGGACTCTTGGGGCGGCGGAAGTTGATTTTCTATTCTCTTAGGATTTTTTTGAGTGGAATGACTTCTTCGCTTGCATATATTCTCTACATATATTTTTATTTTGTGGAGCCAAGGAGTAATTAGAGAAAACAAGATAAAAGCGTAAGTTTTGCTTTAAAAAGCCTGCAGCAAGGGAGGAAGAAGAAGTCGTGGGAACGTGATCGGCCTTCTCGGTTCGGCCGTGCCTAAAGCTTCTGCTTTGACTTTGAAAATCCAGTGATCTATACCGTGAGTTTTACGTTAAATTGAATTACTTATTTGTTATTTTTGCATTTGAACTTAATTTAGATATGAAAAACACTCGAATATATGAGTGAGTATAATTTTAATTACCCGATTATAGTAGATTAATTACTGCAGCCTTTTCCCATAAAATAAATAGTGATATTCGAATTGAATTACATAAATATGTGTTGCCTTTTATTATTCATCATTTATTTCTTTGGTGATTTCGCATTAATTTGATTGCAAGATCCAATATATGTTTTTTGTTAATATTACAACATTAAAAAAAAAAAAAAAACACACACACACAACATGAAGCCAGAGAGTGCCTTACGTTGCACCAGTACCATTACTCGATGTAGCACAAGGCTAGAGCGAAATTGCATGTCTATGGTGCTTGGATCCGATTGTGATGAGCAAGTGAGCAAACGTGAAGATTGACGACAATGGTAGGGGGGGCGCCGATGATCTGGGCCTCATTTGATCAAGGATATTAGAATATTAAATAACAAACTATGCCATCATCTAATAGTTTAAGTGTTTAGAACATTTGGTGGTGATCCTACAAAATCTTCACAAAGAAAATAGAGACTTGCATATGTCCAAGTTGTTGTTGGCTTTGCAATTCAACAATAAGTTGCTTATAATGATGATGATGATGATGATGATGATGATGATAGAATTTCTTATGAGTTGCGATGGGAAATGAATGTGTTCTTGACTTGTGAGTAGAATTGGACTCTCAGTCAATTCGGATTTTTTTTCTTTTTCAGTCAATTCGGATTTGCGCGGTAAGTAATTGGTAGATTTTGGAAAGAATGCGGAAGCACCACGGCTTGAAAAAATGGTGCAGATTGGACAGAAAAAAGAGTTTTGTAAACTTCCTCGAAGGGATCATGTTCGGAAAACTTAAAAGTAAAATTTAGGGCAGATACACTTGAGGAAGTGCAGCACGGGGCAAAGGACCCTCACCCAACAATAATCCGGAACTGTTTATTTAGAATTCCGTCAAGATTTATAATATTATCTGAATTTTGAAAAGTATCAAAAATATATATATTTGAATTCACCTGTTGAATGTAATGATTATTTCGGATGTTTCGGATAAAAAAAAATTAAAGCGTATTTGTCGTAAAATTTAAGTTAAGTAAAAAGATTATTATTAAAAATCTAGCCAGACACACGATGAAACTTACTCGAGCTGATCGAGCTTTGAAATTAGATGTCTTGTACAAACCATCCGATTTTATCTTCGTGCCCATTGCTTCGGAACTGTACGTCCGATTAGATTTCGTTGGCCACTGCAGATTTAAATGAAGTTTGCGATATCCCGGGCTTGATAACTGGGCCTAGGAGGGTATCGGCCAACCAATGATCACCTTTAAACCCCCGCACAAAAGTCGATAGAAGGAATTAAAAAAAGAAAGAAAGAGAGCCGGATATCGACTGGGAAGTCTATACTACTATCTAGATACCATATGCCTTGTTACGTGATGAATCGGTCATGATCGCTACTCACAGTGCGAGTCTTACCATGAGCACAATGAGCGGGGCTCTGTTTGTGTCCTCTCCTCTACTATAGTCTTTTCCCTTTATCCGATACTTCATGTTAATAGGGACTAGGGAGAATTTAAGCTAATTTTATCTGGATTCAGAAGGCAATCTCCCGGGTGCTTAAAAAATTTCAAGCCATAGAATTCTGCTTTCGTATTCAAACATGGTGTCTGTGCTAATGACGGTAGTTGAACTACAAATGGCTGCATCAATCCATATTCATTGGTCCGTAAGAAAGTATGGTCCATCAAATAGAGGGAGGTCAGAGTGCATCTTCTTACGAAATGAGGACATATTCATTGCAATATAAGATGTTCCAACTTTTCATCTTCCTTTTGGGGAGAAGACTTTCAGTTCTCTCTATGCATTTTGTGTAATATTTTGACTTAGTCAAATGGTTGGCCCATAAGCAAAAGAAAAAGAAAAAAAGAAAAGAAAGAAAGTGCATATTATTAAAGAAAATGGGTTAATACCACGAAAAATTCCAAACTTGTACATAAATTTACTCTTCGTTAGTTTCCACGTAATCCTATCGGATGCATACTCAGCCACTTTATAAGGATTGATTTGTAATGTAATTATTCATTAACCAACCACATGCCAATGAATAGAAGTACTAGAAAGTAATAATCAGAAAACAACTAGTGGTCGGTTGAAAGCTATTGTGAGAGTATTCTAAGAAAGGGAATCTTTCACCCAAATGATGGTTGAATAAAACCAAGGTTTTTCATCCGTTCTCCACTAGTACTTGTTTGTACTCTTCCCACACTACTTTCATGTGGGAAATTTCATCATATAGTCTAATCTAAAGAGACAAAACCTGTTTCTTCAACCCATGTACTATTATCTTACTTTTGCCAGCTTTTCATTATTAACTTGTCTTGCATCGCAATTATAAGACCATTGAGACACTTAGGATTGCATGGGGTGCGACCCACCCAAGTTGTGCACGGATCTTCGACATCCAAGAATCCCATAATTCTGATGAGCGACAAAAACATGTTGCTTAAAGTTCGTCCATTCACCAAGAATGCTATGATAATCACAGTCCCCAATGTGCGTGTGTGCGTGTTGTGCTGCTGTAAAAGAGGTTTTATAATATGATTTGAAGTATTGATTTCCTTCATAGGTTCTTTGTGCTTATGAAGTTGATAAAGCTTTGCCCTTGTGAAGATTGTCAATCATCTGTACATAAATTTGACCGAGCTTTAATAATTTGTACGCAAATCGGACAGAGCTATACCACTTGGAAAGTTAACTTGAAGGCGATTGAGATTCAAATTGGTCTTCTATATAAACGTGGAAAAGTTCAGATTTTTGAAGAGGTAACATCAATGGAATGTGTAACTTGAATCGAACGGAATCTTGATATTTGGAAGGGTGAATAGTTAGATAAATAAAAAGTGATATGGAGGCTTGTTCTTAAGTTGTTGAATCTAACAGAACTTCGATATCTCAGGTGTCAAAATTGCAAAATCCCTTTATTCTTTGGACTTTGTATATGGAGAACTTTGGAGAGATGAAAATAGTTAAAGCCACTGCAACCGAAATTTGGTAGTGTTGATAATCACATACCGAACCAGAGTTTAATATTTGGGAGGTGACAAACTAGACAGGTAAACCTTTAGCTTTCGATGTCTAGAAAGGTGAAAGTGATGAAGATTTTCTATGACTTGGATGTTGGGAGAATAATGACAAGCCCAATAATATCATATTAGCACAATGGCACAAAACAATCTCCCATCTTATGGAAAACTAATATGAAACAATGTAGTAGAGCATTGTAAATACTAAGGACACAAATACAAGGCAATTTTATGTCGAAAATTGTCTCGGTGTGAGGAGATCAAAATTTATGGGACCAAAGTTCATCCAAAATCTTCACTATCAACAAAATTGGGAGAACAAAATTCTTTTCTAGCTAATAATAGAGGTACATAGCAACAACAATATCAAGAACACCATTCTTGGCAATACACATGACCTTCATAAGAGATTAATGATAAATTTCACTAAATGACCTTCATAAGCGATTAATGATAAATTTCACTAAAACGCAGGTTCGGTTCAACTCCCAAAAAAACCTGATGAGGGAGCACAAAGTGACCTCTAATCGTCAACTTGATGAAAACCGGATAGCACCCTCTTTTTAGATTTTCTGCTCTCTTTCTCTCTTGCTTTAGCCTCACGCTACTCATTCTTTTGTGGCTACCACATAATAATAGAGAGAAACCCTATTTATTGAGTGCCAAATATAGCCTCCAATTATTTCTACATATGGATTATCATATGAATTGTCTTTGAGCTTGTATTTCATTAGATTTCCTCTCCATGAGAGTGCACCCAGCCCAACATTAAATGCAGCCAAGATCCCGAATTTCTACAAGGTTTATTGACTCCACTCTAATAGGATTCTGAATTCATAGTTTGACACAACATAAGTGTCCTGGGGTTTGTTTATTCTAAACTAAAAAGGTACTTTTCATTTCTGTCCATATTTCTAAAGATGAGGAAAAAAAACATTCTTAACATTTATAGAAAGGATGGTACACGTCATATTTGCGCATTTCAGGAGATTTTCTGGTGTCTAATAGTAAATAAGATTGCATTTTAAATTTTACAAAAATTTAAAATCATTTTAAACAGATCTTTATATATGCATAAAATACTAAAGAAGAAAGAAACTAGATCAAATCCTTCAAAATTTTAATAAATAAGAACTTTCTGTTTGTCATTCTTCTCTCTCTCTCTCTCTCTCTCTCTCTCTCTCTCTCTTCTACTTTATATTCTTCATTGTCTTCAAATCATTTCTCATTCCCCATTCCCCATCGTCTCTCTCGCATCTCCGACCATTTGCTGCAAAGTGAGCATACCTATTTTTAATATTTAGAGATAGAGAGAAAATAACTGGCTCTAACCCCAATTACGATTGCATGATTATAAATGTGATTAATAACAATTGGGATATAGCTAGAAATGTAATTATAGAAACACCTCATAATACATATAAATTATATATTAATACCTCAATTCGAAGTTGGTGTAACAATAGAGAGATTGTATATCAATAACTTGTAATGGAGACTATGTAGTCCCTTGGTGAAGATATTTGGTAGCTAATATGTTGTAGGCATGTAGCAAATACGTAGATTGCTAGAAGTAACCCGCTCTTGAACAAAGTGAAAAATCCAACTTAATGTGTTTGGTGTGAGTATGAAACACGGGGTTGAGAGCAAGATAGGTAGCATAAATATTATCACAATAAACAATGTGAGGATTTAAAAAGGGGGCCCTAGCTCATGAAGTAAATGACAAATCCAAATTATCTTAGCAACATAGTGAGTGATAGCATGATATTCATCCTTTGCATTAAAATAGGCTACAATGGGTTGCTTTTTGGCACAAAGAAACATTATTGACACCTAGAGAAACACAAAAATCCAAGGTAGGCCATTGAGCATCAAAGCACCCAACCCAATCTACATTTGCATAAGCAGTCAATGAAGTGGGATGACACCGGTCAATGAGCAATAAGTGAGAGCATGTGCTAGTTAAACACTGGTATATGCATTTGATGGCCTAGAGATGAGGTAATATGGGTTAATGTACGAATTGATTGGCCAAGTTGAGAGCAAAAACAATATTGGGTCTAGTCATGGACACATATTTTAGTGCTCCAACTATTAGTTGATAAAATGTTGGAAATGCGAGAAGCTCACCACCCTTAGCGAACAACAGTCATCATGGCCAAGGGAGTAGACACAAGCTTAGCCTTAACAAGTTCAAACTTGTGCAAAAGGCCATCAACATTCTTTGCTTGAGATAAAAACATATCATAGTGATGATTTTCAATGATAAGCAACTAGTGAAGTGGTCCAAAAAAATTTCATAGTAAATTCCTACGGGAATCGAGCAATCAAAGATGGTAATAAATGATGAATATAACTAATGACTAGGATATTACCAACATATAGTAGAAGATACAAGCTGCCTTAAAAAGAAGCATAGACAAATAACGAAGGATAAACTTACTTGCAAAGATATATGTTTATTAAACATATTGCACAACATCATAACATGCATAACATGCTTCTTAACTCCAAAATAATTCCTCAAAAGTCCTTAATGTAAATGATGACACATTTGATCGTCGAGGAAAATCCTATCGTAAAAGAGGAATCACATTTTCTAAAAATGAGTTGTTACTAACTCTAGGATTGAGTCAATATTCAATGGATAGGGATGGAGGATCATGTGTTGGGGATTCTTTAACAACCTCGCAATCTCCTTGACGACCTCTTTTACAAGTACTCCTTCGTGCCTATCAATTGCCAAATAAAATTTGAAGTGAGCTCTAATAGGATCCAATTAAGGTTTTGATGGGATGAGGAAAGTAAGTACCCATTGGCAATTCTGTCTAATATCCATCCTTTGAAGGTTCCCTCCTCCTTGAGAGCTAGCTTCCACTGCTCGTAAGTACATTCATCGACCATCTTTTCATGTTTAAACATCTTTTCTCCAAAAACACCCAATAGGTCTCGCACATGTGAGGTCCTCACTTTATAGTAGATGGGTAATATCTTTTGTCTCTTTGTTCTCTTGCATTCAATCATTTGAGCAAGCACATTGAGGCACCAACGAGAGGAGGCATAATCTTCAGAGAGAATAGGAATGGAATCTTGTTTAAAACTCAGATAAAAAAAAAATTAAAACAAAAATTTATGGGACATCATTTTTTCTTTTGGCCGTCAACTAACATCTATTTATTCTTTTATTTATATAAAACAAAAATTTCCATTCATGACGGCTTGCATACAGTCTACTTTAAAAGAGACAAATTATCAATGTTCAAACCTGTATCCCACTACTTTTGCCAACTCATGAGTAAATTATTTGAACATTGAAACACTTTGTGTTTTAAAAGAGGGAAGAATTAGCGGGCACCAAGTGCAGCACCGAATTTGTTAATAAATAGCGCTTCGCGTAATTTCACGAGCAAACAATTGTGTCGTGGTCCATTATAGGCAAGAGTGGTCCACAAACCATGTAAATATATATAATCGATATTCCCGCATAGGCACATACGAAAATATAAAGATTAGTACATAACTTTGATTTAAAGAGTGATACAATAATCTATGACTGAGGGTTTTGAATATGACTCAGTTTCTTTTTCTTTCTTATCGGCTCTTTGTAAAAAGAATCAGTCCGTGTAATCATATGCGATGCATACTCAAAAGCCAGCCACGTTACTTTATAAGAATCGTTTTGGGAAGTAGTTATTTTTTCCGCAACCACATGCCAATGAATAGAAGTAATAGAAAGAAATAATCAGAAGACATCTAGTGGTTGGTCGAAAGCTATCGTGAGTAAAATCTAGGAAGGGGAATCTTTCGCCCGTTCTCCACTGGTACTCGTTTGTACTCTTCCCGCATGACTTCCGTGTAGGAATCTTCAACCCGGGTATTATTTACATTTTCCAGCTAATTATTATTAACTCATCTTACATCGTAATTATATGAACCATTGAGACAATTAGGATTGCACTGGGTGCGACCCACCCGAGTTGTGCACGGATCGTCAACATCCAAGAAACCAGTGAATCTCGTGAGCGACAAAACAATGATGGTTAAAGTTCACCAAGAATGCCATAATTATCACAGATCGCCCATGCGCACCCCTGTGTTGTGCCGCCGTAAGAGAGGTTTTATTGTATGATTTGAAAATTGCTTTTCTTCACAGATTCTTTGTGCTTATGAAGTTCATGAAGTTTTTCCCTTGTGAAGATTGTCAATCATCTGTACATAAATCTAACCGAGCTTTGATAATTTGTGCGTAATTCAGACAGAGCTATACCGCTTGGAAAGTTGACTTGAAGGCGACGGAGATTCAAGGGTCAATCTTTAGTATGAATATGGAAGATTTTCTATTATAAAAAGGCGAATCGATGGATGTAACTTGAATTCAACAGAATCTTGATATTCAGAAGGGTGAATAACTGGATAGGTGGAAAATGATATTGGAGGATTGATATTAAGTTGAATCTAACAGAGCATCCATACCTCAGATGTCGAAATTGCAAAATCCCTTTGTGCATATTGAACCGAAGTTCAACATTTGGGAGATGAGAAAATAGACAGGTAAAGTTGTGGATGTCATGTATGATTGCAATCCGATAGATTTTCAATGTTTAGCTTTCGATGTGTAAAAGGGTGAATGGGAAGAGGATTTATGTGACTTGGATGCAGCAAAGATTCTGAATTTCTACTGGTCAAGATCACCAGCAGGATTCTGAATTCATAGATTGACATAAGAAGTACCTCGTGGTTTGTTCATTCTTATTAAAAAAAGGTACCTTCCATTTCCCTCCATAATTCTAAAGACTAGCAAAAAACATTCAAATAGATTACACAATATCATAACATGTGAAACATGTTTCTTAACTCCAAAACAATTTCTCACCAGTCAGAAAATTAATGCAAATGATGACACAGTTGACCATCGAGGCAAATCCTCTTGTAAAACAAGAATCACAAATTCTAAAAAAGAGTTGTTACTAACTCTAGCGCTAAGTCAATTCGGCATATAGGGATGGGGGATCACGTACTTGGGATTCTTTAACAACCTCGAAACCTCTTTGATGACCTCTTTTACAAGTACTCCTTCATGTCTGCCATTTGCCAAATAAAATTTGAAGTAAGCTATAGTAAAAAGAAGTTTCACTAATGGGATCAAATTAAGGTTTTAATGGGATGAGGAAAGCAAGTACCCATTAGCGATTCTCTCCGATACCCATCCTTTGAAGGATCCAACCTCCTTGAGAGCTAGCTTCCACCGCTCATAAGTACATTCATCGACCATCTTCTCATGTTTGAGGATTTTTCTCCAAAAACACCTGATAGGTCTCGCACATGCGAGGTCCTCACTTTATAGAAGATGGGTAATATCTTTTGTCTCTTTCTTCTCTTGCATTCAACCATTTGAGCAAGCTCATCGAGGCACCAACGAGAGGAGGGATAATCTTTAGAGAGAATTGGAATGGATATCTTACAATGGTCGATGGCATTGCAAATCTCATGATCAACATCTTTGCCTATGAGAGATGGATCAGCATCGTTAAACACTCTGATTCCTGCAGCTACAAGGCTGATGTAGAGGTAAGCTGCAAGGCTGTGTCGAGTATCAGGGCCGCGAAAAGCTAAGAACACTTGGTATTGGCTTTCTCTTCTTTTCTTTTCCGAAAAGTGAAGATGCACTGCTATCCAGCAAGACAAACCAAAGTGATCATGATAAAATATTGGCAAGACGAATTATACGAAATTCCCAAAAAGACCGAGGTAACTTTTGAAAGCCACGAAATCGGTCTAGGTCATAAACCGCACGAACCTTACATGCCTTCTCTACGTGGGAATTGAAGAATGTCCAAAGCTCTCACATGATGAGCACAAAGAATACTTCGGAAAGGTAGGTGCTTGGCTCAAATGGAATTATGACATACCTGATTTTACGAACATAGGGAGTCGTTCGATCCACATCGTCTTCAAGTCACTCGAGACCTTTGCGACCACCATTTTCACCAGCTCTGCTTCATGCCTGCGCACATACATGTGTAGAACCGAGTTAGGCGTCCAGTTTGATTCCTTCCTTCAACTAAATCTGCAATTTCATATTGGTCATTCTCATACAAGTGCACAGGCTGTCAGGATTCATATATACATGTATACATACCCATTAGCAATGGTCTGTGATATCCATCCTTTAATCTTCGCTACAGAAGTCAACGTATTCCACCATTTTGCCATTTCTTCAGGGCTGATATGAATCTCAGGTTTACGTAGAGCCCTTTCAAAGTTAACGCGTTGGCGACGGACATCGCCAACATCCACCTTATAGAATACAGGGAAGACTGATTTGCCATGCTTTTTCTGGCAATCCATAATCTCGGTGAGCTCACGGAGGCACCGTTTACTCTGTGCATACTGTTTGGAGATGATTGGGATTGCAATCCTACAACTCTTGATGGCCCAGAATTTCTCTGGGCCTATCTGCTCACCAACCGGGATCGAGTCATTATCCCTGAACACATGGAACCCAGCAGCTACTAGGCTGTTATAGAGGAAATCAGTGAAGCAGGTGCGAGTGTCTGGGCCTTTGAAGCTCAAGAACACGTCGTAGTTCCGAGGGACCGCACTTCTTTTCTCCTGCAGCAATCTGTATGTGTACACAGAGAGAGGGGCTAGTGGTAGAACAATTGCTAGGGCAGTGATTTTCTTCATTGTTGGTAATTTACCTTCTCTTTTTGAATCTAAGTCTGTGTTCTTTCAATGCCCTCTCTTATCCAAGACTTGATGCTTTCAAGATTCTGAGTCATTGTGTATATTATTGTTGGAAATTGTGATTCATTTTCAACTAAATCTGAAAATTACTTGTATAGCCATGAAGAAATGAAGACTCAAGATCGTGGAACAAGCTAAGAAAATTCCTCGTTAGAAAATGTCTATAAGAAAAGATGATGAGTACAAGTTCAATTTGAAGACTCTCACTTGAAGAAGTATCAAAGAAAATTCAAGAACAAGCTAGAGAAGTCTCCGTGGATGGAAAACGCGATTTCTTCGTTGGCAATGTTAAATTAATACGTGAGTCCGTACGTAGATCTGATCCACACGCAGAGCATTTTATCGGTCAAAGTCTGGAGTGGATAAACATTAAACGGGGAAAATGCATGGCTCCTGCATCGTCCCTTGTTGACTGAGTCCACCTCCGCGTGGGTCCAGCTAGCATAACAAAGAAGAGAGCAAAAGTCACAAAGAAAAGTAAGTGCCTCGTGCAAGTGTGTGCGCCCGAAGTGAAGAGGAGAGAGAGAGTGCACGGAGAGCTTACCGAGAACAGTGGAGAAGAAAACCAAAGAGAGCGGAGATTTCACGGTTCTATTTGAAGGCCAAAGATTGACGGAATATTATTCATGAGATGAAAGGTTATAAGTTTCTTTTTTTTTGTCAGTCCTACTCTATTTCTACTCTACACTCACTCTCAGACTTTTGCCCTGCCTCTTGCAGGGCGTGGGAGTCGAAACCCACTCCTGAAACTTACGTGTCACCACCCCATCCCCTTTGAGAATGTGGGGATTTGAATCCCTCACATTCCCCTTCCATGTTAGAAGGGTGACTACTGGGGCGAATCCCAGTGGTTAAAGGCTATAAGTTGAGTTGGCCTAAATTGATATAATTAAAATATTCAGAATTAAAATTTACATCTATACAATAAATTTATGGCATTTTGGACAATTATTCCACTCTTTATCTTGACACATGATTAAATGGCATTATTCATGCATGTGATGCCATTTCAAGATAATATTATTTGCAAATGGCATTGTTCATTCATTCTTAAATCGAGGACAATTTTGAGCATAGGGAAAAAGAAAGAAAAAAGAGAAATGAGAAGAACTCAATGCACAACTTCCATTAAAAGAAATGTCGTGTGATACAAAATTTCGATTTTTTTTTTTTTTTAAATCAGTCTAGTCCTGAGTCTTTTAGAAAGATAAAGGACTGCTATCTGATATCGGACTATCTTTTAATGAAGATGGTGCACTTTTTTCACTGTTGCCTTTTTCTCTTTGAAGTATGATTAGTCAATGTCTTAAACTATTTTTCATGTATCAAATTAAGTCCATGTTTTTAATAAAACACGAAAGAGGCATTTAGTTAGGACGAAAGGGGGAGAATATTATAATTTAAGGTCAGTTCGTTCGACCAGGCCACCATCAGCGGATTGTTCGATCACGACTGACCGAGACTAACTCAATTTGCATTCCCACATGACTGTTTTCTCCTTTGTTTTTCAGGACAGCGAGATATTTATTGCCGTATTTTTTTCTTATTTTGGTTGCTTGCTGATCAGTACATGGTATTGATATAAGCTTTCAGCTTTTGACTATTGAAAGCAGCACCCTAGCAAATAAGCGATCACCAAAGCTAGGGTCTCCGCATGTTCTTCTCGTTCCCACTGCGCTCCAACACCTTTGAAGTTTTCTCCATTAGTTTGACACATTTGCGCTCGAGAGCCTCGCGAAACAGCCAAGTTGTAGAATGAAGTATTAAATTATGTTTCGAATATGAGCCGTGCATGAAATTTGACCAGCTTGGAGGATTTAATTTGTTATAAAAAAAAAAAAAAACAAAGTCTGGTCTTTTTATCCTGCGCAAATCTGGATTCTTGGGGCTGTGGAAGTTGTTTTTCTATTCTCTTAGGATTTTTTTGAGTGGAACGACTTCTTGGACCTTTCTTGATATTGCTGCACAGGAATTTCTTTTTGAGTGGAACGACTTCTTGGCTCGCATATGTTCTCTACATATATTTTTATTTTGTGAAGCCAAGGAGTAATCAGAGGAAACAAGATAAAAGCGTGAGTTTTGCTTTCAAAAGGCCGCAGCAAGGGAAGAAAAAGAAGTCGTGGGAACGTGAACGGCCTTCTCGGTTCGGCCATACCTAAAGCTTCTGTTTTGAGTTTACTTATTTGTAATTTTCGCATTTGAACTTAATTTAGGTATGAAAATCACTTAAATTTATCAGTGATTGTAATTTTAATTATTTTATTATAGTGAATTAATTATTGTTGGCTCTTCCCGTAAAGCCCGTAAAGTAAATATCAATACTAGGACTTAATCACAAAAATCTCAGTTGCCTCTTATTATTCATTGTTGATTTCTCAAGTGATTTCACATTGATTTGATTGCTAGATCCAATATATATAGTCTTAATATTACAATATAAAAAAATATATTACAACATGAAGCTAGACAGTTCCTCGCACCAAGCTAGATGTAGCACAAGGCCAAAGCGAAATCACATGTTCATCGCGCGCTTGGATCCGATGGTGATGAGCAGGTGAGCAAACGAGAAGATTGATGATAATGGCGGGGTGTTGTCAATGATCTGAGTCTCGTTCGATCAAGGAAATAAATAATAATGATGATGATGATGATGATGATGATGATAGAATTTCTTATGATTTGCAATGGGAAATGAATGTGTTCTTGACTTGTGAGCAGATTTGGACTCTCAGTCAATTCGGATTTACGCGGTAAGTCAATATGAATGTGTTCTTGACTTGTGAGCAGATTTGGACTCTCAGTCAATTCGGATTTACGCGGTAAGTCATTGATAGATTCTGGAAAATATGCGGATGCACCACGGCTTGAAAAAATGGTGCAGATTGGACCGAAAAATGAGATTTGTAAACTTCCTCGGAGGGATCATATTCGGAAAACTTAAGAGTGAAATTCAGAGCAGATACACCTAAGGAAGTGCAGCACAGGGCATAGGTCCTCACCCGAAAATAATCCTGAAACATTTATTTGGAAATCCGTCAAGATTTCAATATACTATCTGAATTTTGAAAAGTAATAAAAAAAAAAATTCTGAATTCATGTGTCCAATGTAATGAAAATTTTGGGT
Organism: Eucalyptus globulus; assembly: GCA_014182545.1. Taxonomy (NCBI): domain Eukaryota; kingdom Viridiplantae; phylum Streptophyta; class Magnoliopsida; order Myrtales; family Myrtaceae; genus Eucalyptus; species Eucalyptus globulus. Next base: position 19,383,414 of record CM024720.1, read on the forward strand.
GTTTTGGATTTTCTTTTTAAAGTGTATTTGTCGTAAGATTTAAATTAAGTGAAAATATTGAAATTAAGAGTCTATCCGGACATATGATGAACCTCACTTGAGCTGATCGAGCTTTGAAATTCAATGTCTTGTCCACACTGTCCAATTTTATCTTCGTGTCCGTTGCTTCGGAATTGTACATCCAATTAGATTTCGTGTCCCAGTGAAGATTTGAGAGGAGTTTGCGATATCCGTGGGCCTAAAAATTGGTCTAGGAGGATATCATTTAATCTATCCGGACATATGATGAACCTCACTCGAGTTGATTGAGCTTTGAAATTCAATTTCTTGTCCACACCGTCCAATTTTATCTTCGTGTCCGTTGCTTCGGAATTGTACATCCGATTAGATTTCGTGTCCCAATGAAGATTTGAGAGGAGTTTGCGATATCCATGGGCCTAAAAATTGGTCTAGGAGGATATCATTTAATCAATGAATGATAACCTTTAAAACCCACATAAAAGTTAGGAAAAGTATCAAAAAAAGTCTTAAACCTATTGAATTTGTGTTGATTTAGTTTTGAATTGTGTCAATTCAATTATAAATCTTTTGAGTTGATGCCAATTCAATCCTAAATTTTTTAATAATACCAATTGAATCCTAAAATTTTTAAATTAATGCCAATTTGTCTTAACTGTTTTGACTTTGTTGCCAATTTAGCCCTTTCGGCTAATTTTGGCCAAATATTATTGACGTGGATGCCAGCTCGCTCACATGTTACCATCAGCAGTGATGTAGATAATTTTTAATAATATTTAAATAACTTTTTAATTTTTTATTATTTTTATGATTTTTCGTTTTCTTTTTCTTTTTCTTTCTTTTTCCCATCCTTCCTCCTCCTCCTTCATTTTGCCAGCAACTAGCCACCACCCACAGGGGAGGCTGGGTGCCCCCTAGCGCCTAGCGCCTAGCGCTAGGGAAAAAGAACAAAAGAAAAAAAAGAGAATGAAAGAAAAGAAAAAAACTTCGAAATTTTTTTTTCACATCATTTCATTTAACTATATATATATTTTTATTCTCTTGCTGAATTGTAGTGTTTATGTTTTTTTTTTTTTTTTTTTTTTTTGCAAAAAGATCTCTTCAAGTGCCATAAGTTGGCACAAAGGAATTCTTAAGTGTCAAAGTTACGAAAGTGACACTTAAGTGCCACATTCAAAAAGAAATTGATCACTTAAGTGTCACTCCGGCCAAAATCTGGCCAAAATGCTAACACGTGCAATTTCCGACCAAACAAGTGCAAAACGACTCCATTTTGTACAGTGACGTGACCAAATAATGCAAAAACGATGTCGTTTTGGTGCTGACGTGGTAATAAATTAATGTAAAAATTAATTAAATTTAATTTAGAACTAAATTTACTTTAAAATATTTAAAAATACAAATACAAATATTTAAAAAAAAATTACTTTTTTTTTTATAAAAAAGGAGGGGGAGCTGAGCCGCCGCCACTGCTCCCCACCTTTTTCTTTTTTCTTTTTTTTTTTTTTTGTTAAAATTTGTTAAAATTTGTTAACACTATTTTTATCACGTCAACACCAAAACGACGCCGTTTTGCACTTGCTTCTCTAGAAAATCGCCACGTCAGCATTTTGGCTGGATTTTGGCTGGAGTGGCACTTAAGGCCCGTTTGGTAACCATCCAACCATGGCCAAATTATGATTCTTTGTTCCCGGAATCGTTTCGGCCTAGAATCGCGTTTGGTAAAATTTTTGTTCCCTGAACAGAATTGGGAATAGAATCAAGAATAAAAAAAAGTTGATTCTTGTTTCGGGAACGAATTTGAGAATCAAAATCAATAAATTTTCTTCTTCCCTTCGGCCATCTCGCGACCGCCGTCCACCACCGCCCGCCACCGTCCGCCGTCCGCCATCGCCATCCACCGCCGCCGCCGCCGCCGCCGCCCGCCGCCACCGGCCGCCGCCTTCCACTACCGCCGTCCGCCGCCGCCCGCCGCCTTCCGCCGCCGCCGTCCGCCGCTGCTGGCCGCCGGTTCGGCGAGCTCGCCGGAGGCAAGCCTAGCCACCGACGAGGCTCGGCCTCCCCCATCTAGCGAGGCCGAGCCTCGCCGGTGGCGGGCCCTCGCCGGGCCGGGCGAGGCCTCGGCGGGCCGGGCGAGGCCCGCCCGGCCACCGGCGAGGCTCGCCCGGCCCGCCGGTGGCCGGGCAGCCTCGCCCAACCCCGACGAGGTCGGCTCGGCCACCGGCGGGGCTAGGCGAGCCTTGCCCGCCGCCGGCGAGGCTTGGCCGACGAGGGCTGGCCTCGCCGAGGGCCGACGACGCCGGTGAGGTCGCCGGCCCTCGTCGCGGTCGCCGGTTCGGCGACCGGCCGAAGAAGAAGAAGAAGATGAGAAAAAGAAAAGAAAAAATAGGAAAATGAAAAGAAAAAGTTAAAAAAATTAAAAAAAGTAAAAAAATTATTTAAAAATTAAAAGAAATTGATTTGGAACAGAATTAATGAACACGGTACCAAACGCAATTCTATTCTAGAATCAGAAATTTTGGACAGTTACCAAACAGCTTAAAATGCTTAGAATCAGTTTCCGGGAACAGAATAAAAAAGAATCGGTTCTGATCAGAATCAGCTCCCGGAAATAGAATCGTTACCAAACGCGCCCTAAGTGATCAATTTTGCTCCGATTTTGGCACTTAAGTGTCACTTTCGTAACTTTTGGCACTTAAGTGTCCCTTTGTGCCAACTTATTGCACTCCAGGGGTCCGCACGTCGTTTTTTTGTTGGGGAACAAAAGAAAAAGATTTTAAGTATTCTTGACTTTTCGTGTCCTTATGTCTAGCCGCTCACCTTGACATCGACATTGGCCTGGAGACTGCAGGTGTGTGTGCAGGAATGATCATCCTTCTCTCATAGGTAATGATCTTACCTGCAACTTCTATCAGGTTATAGTGTTGGAACTTTATCTCAATTTCGTAGGAAAATTTTGCTTTCTATTATTGGTATCTTGAGGATCGGGGCGAGGAAAAAGGGATGGAAGATACTGCTGATATTTTTATAAGCTCGAAGTCTTATAAGGGCTGAATAATATCCCATTCTTTGCAGAAGTATATCCTCCAACATAAGGATGAGGAAGACGAACCCACCTATGAGCTAGGCAGAAGCTTTGAGAGATGTTTGGACCCGCAAAGGCTGGGATTCCAATACGTGGCTGATGGATATAGACTTTCATCATTCCCAATTTTATTTGGCGAATGAAGTGATACTGGTCCAAATGGTTATCAAAGTGGTTTTGAAGCAGCTACACAATCTTATAACGAATGGTTGAGACCACCTCACCTCCCACGGGGCTATAGCACGATGAATGATCATGATTAAAATGAGACAATTGAGTCATTGTGATTTCATTGAAAAAATATTCCTTTCTTTGCTTCGCAATTCAAGTTGCAAATCTAGTTTGAGTCAAGTGACGAATCAAGTGCAATTAAAATTTTCCTACATGTGAAAGGAATCGTCCTAATTTTATCCTACATATAAAAAATTGTGTTTATGAATAACGAAAATTAGGTAGTTCGATAAAGATTAAGCACATGCTTTCTAGTGAGTCTAGAGTTAATAAGATTTAAAATAAGAAAAATATGTCAACTTTTCTTCATGAATGTTCTTTAGCTCTATTTCCCAAAACTATCATATCAAATTTAAATTTTCTCCAATACAACCTTATCTTGAAAGATTTGAATAATAAGCTTTTCGTAGATGTGGAACTTCTATCACGCCATTCAGGAGTGTCGGATCTTTATTCCTATTTTGATGACAAATTTTGCTTGGTGTCTCGAGGAGCTCATGGTTGAGATGTGGAACGCGAAGGACCAGAACATGCTATAATATTTTATAAGGCCAAAACAAAGCCTTATAAGTATAGAATTTATGCCATTCATTTTAAGAGCACTTGCTCCAACATAAGGATGAAGAAGACCATGAGGAATAGGTAGAAGCTTTGTGGGACGTTGGGCCTGCAAAGATTGGGAATCCAATATGTGGCTAATGGGCACGTAGTTTCATCATTCCCATCAAAACCTTAATTTGATCCAGTAAACTTCTCGTACTACAATTTTATTTGGCAATTCGTAAGAAAGAAGAGGTGTTGATTCAAATGGTTATCAAAGAGGTTTTGAGGCAGCTACAAGATGCCTTTGACTCTTGGGTTTTCCTCTCGTAAATAGCTGTCAATATTTGTTAGAGATAAAAAAAAAGACAGTTTTTTTTTTTTTTTTTTTTCGAAAGGAGATGATATTCATTACTAGCCCATAACATGGAAGGGAATTTGCTCGATGTGCACGTGCTACCTAGTCCGCTGCCATGTTAGTCTGCCTGGGCTCATAGATGATAGTTATGTCTGATATTGCTAGTATAAACACCTAGAGGGGGGGGGTGAATAGGCGCACAAACAAATTATCGATATACGGAAGCAATTCTTAACAAATTGAAATACGATCAAGGTAGAGAGAGAGAAATTTGAACACAGGATTTATAGTGGTTCGGCTTATTCCAAGCCTATGTCCACTCTTCCGCACTGACAGCCCACCGGCTGGATTTCACTAAAATCAAAAGAGTAGTTACAGCACAGCTTTGCATTGATTCCACAGTATAGATGTACTACCACACCTCCTCAAGGTCTCTCACAAATATAGACTCTCTTTTTGTATACAAGTATTCGCTCAAAGGATTTATCTAAACAAATAGGAGCTTCGTACTTTGGAATTTTTCTATCGCGCACACCTCGAACAACTAAGAACGTCTTCCTTATATACTCCTTTATGCCATCATACCCGTTGGCACTTACCAAAGGAATTCCTCCAATCTACCCGTTGGACGGAAGATTGTTCGAGCTATTAAAGGAACGTGTTGATAGCCCATCAATCCTGTTCGCCCATACAATCAGGATCTCGGTTTCCATAAGTAGAACCTTCCAATAATATTTAGACAATCATCGAATCTTCAGTCATTGAATCAAACTTGATCAATCAAATGATTCTCGATACGTCTTCTCCAGGCCACGAGCTCTTCTCCGGATGATAAGGTTAAATCCTGAACAGAACATCCAGTTCGGGATAACCTTTCTTCAACGGATCGAGACTGCATCAATGAGGATAGACTTTGAGTCTTGAGTCTGGCTGTCCGGAAGTCTTCAGACTTTAACTAACAGAGTCTGCAGACCTTCAGACTAGACTGACGGAAACGTTTTGTCAACTTCAAAACTCTTCACGAGGATTTCTCCAACAATCTCCCCCTTTTTGATGGTGACAAAACCTTCCTGCAGATTTGGATAACTTTGACCTGCAAAACATTTCTCAACCACATATGCATATCTTATAGAAATAAATGGCTAATAGAATAACACTAGAATCTGCAACCACAGAAAATAGGTTAGTCCAAAGATATGATTAAGCCATTCATAAGATATCAATATTGATTAATAGAAGCAGTAAAGTCAAGTCCAAGTCTAGGCGCTTCTTATCCGGACACAAAAACAAAGTCAAAGTTTGTCAAAAATGCATAAAAACACAATCCAACAAACAATTAAAAATGATTGAAAGTTTTTGATCAAATCATGCATCTCTCCCCCTTTTTGTCATCATTTAAAAATGATGAGATGAAGTCAAGATTGCTTGGGAACTCGGACAAGCTGGAAATCTTCCATAGACTGAACGATGCCTTCCAACCTTTTGAAGTCTTCCTTCAGCTGTACAACCTCCTCACTCTTGGCATTGGCCTGATTCTGAATAGAGAGGGCTTGCATCTTTTCATTCAATGAACAGGAAGAAGCTTGACCTTCATTCTTCAAGCTTTGAACTTCGCATCCCAAGGCATAAATCTGACCTTTCATCTCCAAGAGAATATCCATGATTCTGCGAAAATCTGCTCCATTATCACCCGAGTACTTGCTTCGGCTCGATCTGGAGTAAAAGCAGACGATGGTGGATCAGCATAATCTCGCAGGTTTGGCGATGAAGCTTCATGACCTTCCTCTGGAAATTGAGATACATAAACATCTTCTGGGTCTGCAGGCGAGCGACTGACTCCTTCACTTTCATCAGGAAATGAAGATGTCACTCCTTTCTCCTGATCTCCCCCTGTTTCCATGCCTACAGGTGGAGAAGAGATTTCCTCGTTCTCCTTCTTCTTCTTTCTTCTTCAGGTCTTTCTTCCTCTGCTTCTTTTTCTTCTTCTTCTTCCTTCTCCTCTCGCTTCTCTTTCTTCCTCGCTTCCTTCTCCTCTCGCTTCTTTCGTCTTTTGTTATGATTCTTTCTCGTGGAACAGGACGACTTAAATTCTTCAAAGCCATTGCGAGAGATGGTGATGTCATCGTCATCATCTTCATCCTCAACGAGGAGAGCTCTTCTTCTTTTGATGGAGCAGCCATGGGCTCCTTCCCTTTTCTCTTAGCAAGTAGAAGAGAGTTGATGAGATTTGGCAGAGTCTTCTCTTGAATTTCTCCAATTCCTTGCTCGCCTTCCTTCGACGCATTTTGGTCACCATTTTCAGTCCTACCACCATATGATCGCATGATCGAACACAAAAGATTTGCGGAGGCTGAATATTCAGATGTCTGAATAACTTCGTAACAAGGCTTGGGTAAGGGAGTTGACCTCTGTCCTTCATCACTGCTCTATATATGTGAAACATAACAGTATGAGGGAGAGAAAACTTCTTTCCACAGAGGATGGCATATATCAACTTTGCCTCAGAGCTTGAAACATCAGTTTTGGAAGTTGATTTCGGCCGAAGGCAATTAATCACAATCTTGTGAAGCAAGATGTTAAATGCATTCATCCTTGAGTAGGTGATCTTCTCATTCGTTCTCCTGTCCTTCACCAGTTCAAGTGTGGCCCGAGCAATGGAAACTTTGATTGGTTGATATCTGCCTCTCTCAACTTCTAACACGTCTGCCAGCATATTCATATCCACAACATAGTCTTGTTCTTTAACGCTGAAGGAGAATCTATTCGCATCTAAAAGCTAAGATTCGAATAGAAATATGCAGTCAATTCAGCATAAGCCTCGCTGAGTCGAGCGTAACTTTTCAAGTTGTAGATAACGAACTTTTCCCTCAAGTTCACTTTCACAAAGATCCAGAAAATCAAAGTCCACACTCCTAGGGTTTATTACCCCACGCTTAAGCAATTTCGAGTACAGATCTTTTTGTTCCTTTGATCTGAACAAATCTCCCCTTTTTCCTTGAATTTCAGCCGCAATACCCATTTTCGGTTGAAATAGACTTAACAGATTGTCATCGTCATTCCCATCTACGGATTCGGCCCCCAAATCACGAGGATCACTTGGGATATTCGCAAGGGTTTCCTCCTACCCCTTTACGAGCGATTCCCAAACTTTCCATTTTTCGCAGAAAGATATACTGTTCCTATATCCTTTTTTTCTTTAACAAAATCATCAACATAGTTCAAAGGAGTACGAATTCCTTTTAAAGCACGATATAGCTTGTAAATAAAAGCGGGCTTTTGAACTCTTACGGGGTCTGCATCCTTGACGATTTCTTCCTGATGCTGATTAACAACGCCTTGAGGACTAGATGGTGGAGAATGACGCTGCTGAGAATGTTGTGGGCTCGGTTGCTGATCTGGAGTAACTTCATCTTCAGTAAGATCGAAGTGCGTAGGCCCCTCACTCATTCTCTATGGTCCCCTGCTTGCGATTCTTGACGACTTTCGTGAAGAAGACATCTTTCTCAGTGTTTGGAAGATTCCTCGCTTGACTTTCTCAGAAAAGATGACAACTTTTTGAAGATTTAGCGAAGAAGAAAAACGGGAATGGAGGATCGATGCTTTCTAGGGTTTTTTGAGAGAAAAGTGAATAGAAAAGTGAAGAGAAATCAACAATGTTCGTTCGGTTAAAAAGAAAAGTAAACGAACCGTCACAAAGGAAATAAAAATATACCTTTTCAAAATAACTGTCTTTATCCACAAAAATAGCTATTTCAAAAATAACTTCCCTTTTGAAAATGAATCGATACAATATTTACGTCAATTAAATATAGCAACAATTTAAACAAGTCTAATGATCGTACATTTTCAAGATAATATTGGAGAGAAAAAGACTTACAAACGAAGGTCGAGCCAAGACTGTAGATAAAGTCTTGTAAGCTCCGAGTCTGAAAGTCTTTAGACTTTGATATCCTCATACCTCAAAATATTGAGTCTGGATCGTATAGACTCAAATTGATTTTTCTCCAAAGGCTTTGTGAGTATATCAGCTAGTTGATTCTTTGAGTCAACAAATTGAATTGAAACATCTCCATTTTGAACATGATCTCTAATAAAGTGATGTCGAATCTCTATATGCTTCGCTCTTGAATGGAGAATTGGATTTTTGGTGAGGTTGATAGCGCTGGTGTTGTCGCAATTAATCTCTGTGCATGAGTCTTCAATTTCAAAATCTCTTAGCTGTTGTTTTATCCATAGAATTTGCGAACAGCAGCTTCCAAGAGCTACATACTCTACTTACATTGTTGAAAGAAAGAGACACATTTTTGTTTCCTTGAAAACCAAGACACTGCGCTCGCCAAGCAACCGGCAAGTTCTTGAAGTGCTCTTTCTATCAACTCTGCAACCGGCTAGATCTGCGTATGAATATCCCAGAAGTTTAAAGTCTCCCTTCTTAGGATACCAAAGACCGATGCTTGATGATGAAGCAACGTATTTTATGATGCGTTTCGCAGCACTGAGATGAGATTCTCTAGGATCTAATTGAAACCTAGCACAGATGCAAACACTCAACAAAATATCAGGTCTAGAGGCAGTAAGATAAAGAAGTGATCCAATAATGCTCATGTACAGCTTTTGATCAACTTTCTTCCCTTCTTCATCTTTGTCTATCTTTAAAGAACTTGACATCGGTATGTCGGTCTTTTTACACTTCTCCAGTCCAAACCTTTTGACAAGATCATTAACATATTTTTCTTGATAAATAAAAGTACATTCCTTCAATTGTTTTACTTGAAGACCAAGAAAGAATGTTAACTCTCCCATCATACTCATTTCAAACTCATCCCGCATAGACTTTGAAAATTTCTTGCACGTACTTTCATTAGAGGATCCAAAAATAATATCATCCACATATATTTGAACAAGTAAGAAACTTTTGTTTTCCTTCTTGATAAATAAAGTCGTATCTACCTTACCTTTGACAAAACCATTTTGTATTAAGAACTTACTTAACTTGTCGTACCAAGCCCGAGGTGCTTGCTTTAAACCATACAAAGCCTTTTTCAGTCTGAAGACTGAGTCTGGCTTCTTTGGGTCTTCAAACCCTGGTGGTTGTTCCACATATACTTCCTCATGGATAAATCCATTTAGGAAGGCGCTTTTGACGTCCATTTGGAATAACCTGAAATTCTTATAACAGGCAAACGCAAGTAAAAGTCGAATAGCTTCTAACCTTGCCACTGGAGCGTAAGTCTCATCATAGTCTATTCCCTCTTCTTGCGTATATCCCTTGGCCACGAGTCTTGCTTTATTTTGTATGACTTTTCCTTTCTCGTTCATCTTGTTTCTGAACACCCATTTAGCTCCAATAATGCTTTTACCTTTTGGTTGGGATGTCAATTCCCAAACATCATTTATGCTGAACTGTCCGAGCTCTTCTTGCATAGCTTCAATCCAGCTTTCATCGATAAAGCTTCTTCTAAGCTCTTTGGTTCAATTTTAGAAACGAGTGCCACAAAGACTAGACTCTTTTCTCGCCTTTTGGATCTGTGCGAATTCCTTCATTAATTTCGCCAATTATAAGATCTTTGGGATGACCGGACTTATGCTTCCGAGCTACTTGTTGATTTGTCTGGTAGATGATCTCTTTCTTTATTTGGATCTTCACTAACAACCCGATGCTGGATTTCCAGAGTCCGAGATGCTTCTTGAGTTGTAGACTTTGGAGGGTCTGGAGCAGGTTCAGACTCTTCTTGTTGAGTCTGACTTGATTCATCTTGCATTGAGTCTTGAAATTTGACATTCATTGACTCCTCTACAGACGGCTCTTCTTGTTATAGACTCGTAAGCTTTGCTTGATGTAGAATATCCAAGGAAGATACCTTCATCCGATCTTTCTTCAAACTTACCAACTCGATCTTTTGCATTTTTCAATATAAAACATTTACAACCAAATACATGAAAGTATGAAACAATAGGCTTCTTTTCTTTGAATAACTCATAAGGGGTTTTCTGAAGAATAGATCTTAAGAAGACTCTATTGATGATATAGCAAGCTGTTGAAACAGCTTTCAGCCCAAAATCGAGAAGAAATTTTACTTTCAATTAAAAGAGTTCTAGCCATTTCTTGAAGAGTTTTGTTCTTTCTTTCCACAACTCCATTTTGCTGAGGAGTATATGGAGAGGAGAACACATGCTTAAAGCCAGATTCATCACATAATTTTGTAAAATCTTGATTTTCAAATTCACCTCCATGATATGTTCTTATACTAGAGATAACACAACCTTTTTCATTTTGAACCTTTTTAGCAAATTTTTCAAAATACGAAAAGGTTTCGGACTTACTTGAAAGGAAATATACCCAAGTAAAAACGGGAGTAATCATCAACAATTACTAGGCAATACTTCTTACCCCCAATACTGAGTTCTCGTTGGTCCGAAGAGATCCATATGCAGCAAATCGTAGAACATGATTAGTAGAGACATGATTTATTGGCTTAAAAGAATTTCTTACCTGCTTTCCCGGAATACATGGAGTGCATGAATCAGTCTTTTGGTATGGTAATTTTGGTAGACCTCGAACAAGCTGCTTTGATGAGATTTTGGCTAATTGCTTCATGTTGACATGACCAAGCTTTTTGTGCCATAAGCTTGCTTCGTCTTGAATTGAGATAAGACATTGCGATTCATTTGGTTTCACATCCAAAAGATAGATATTTCCATGTCTTCGACCCAAGAAAGACTGAGTAGAGTCTTTACTGATTCCAGAACATGTTCCTTCTTGAAAAAAGATCTTGAAACCAGTATCACACAATTGACTAATGCTGAGAAGATTGTAATTGAGTCCTTCCACTAAGGAGACATTACTTATTGTGAGAGTACCAATTTTCACGGTTCCAAATCCCACAATACTTCCTTTGTTGTTTCCTCCAAATGAAACTTTTCCACCATTTACTTGAGCAAGCTTTATAAAACAATTTGAGTCTCCTCATGTGTCTTGAGCATCCGCCGTCAAGATACCACTTTACCTCGTTTCTTGATGGAGACCTCGCATTTAAAATAAAGTCTCAAGCTTTCTTTGGTACCCAAATTTTCTTGGGTCCTTTGGTGTTAGTAAGATAAACAAGATTAGCCCATACTTTCTTAACAGGTTTCCATACCATAGGACACTCTTTTTCAAAGTGATCCGGACTCAAGCACTTTGAACATCTCGAGAGCATTTCTTCCTACAGGTTTAACAAAAACTTTCTTGAAGTGATTTTTGTAAATCTCACTCGAAAGCCTTTTCTTAATTCTTTCTTTTACTTTAGGAAAATCAATCAAGGGAATTGTTTCTTCTGTCATACCTAGACCAGACTTATTGAAGTAAGGTCTTTGTGCTGAAAGAATTTTCTCAAGTTTTTCAGATCCTATAGAAAATTTCTTTGATATATTTGATAAGTCAGTTTTTAAAAAAGCATTTTCTTTTAAAAGATTTTCTTCATTTTCTTTAAGATTGGAAACAGACAAGTCTAGACTTTTAACTCTTTTTCGCTAAAACATTTTCCTTTTGTTTTAGAGCTGAGTTTTCCTTTTTAGTTTGGAAATTCTTTTGAGAGAAGTCTTAAGACTAAAGCATAGATCATCAATATATTTAGAAACTTTGACAGAATTTTAAAATTACTTGCCTCAAATTCACTGTCTCGAGTCTGATCCTCGAGTCTAATCAGTCCGAGTCCGATTGTGCCATCGACATATATTGGCATATTCATTATCACTTTCTTCACACTCGCATCACTCCCGTGTTTCAGCTTTGAGAGTTTTTCGAAATTTTTCAGCTTTTCCTTTCTTCTTCTTCGAAGAGGACAAGTTAGATCCGATGTGTCCCTTTTTCTTGCATTCAAAGTAGACTACATCTTTATTTGGTTCTCATCATCACCAGACTTGGTCTCTGCTGTCTTTGAAAGCCTTGTTTCTTTGAGTTGAACCTTCTTCCTTTTCTGTTTAGTTTTCTGAATCTTCTTATCATGAGAGCAAGCTCCTCATCGTCCATATCATCTTCAATATATCATCTTCAGAATCTGTATCATCGAATCATCATTTGATTTTAATGCAATGGATTTCTTACCTTTTGGATCTTCATCTTCATTGATCCTTTCCACTTCATAGGACTGAAGAGTTCCAATCAGCTCGTCAACGATAGTGGCATGATTCTCTCAAGCGTCTCTCTTATCGAAGTCTTTATGTGATTCAAATCCTCGGAGAGTCCACGCAGTAGCTTGTTTACCTTCATGGGATCGAAGTTGGTTGACCTTGATTTTCAAGACCATTCACAATATCTGTAAAACAACTAAACATGTCGATATTGATTCTCCTGGTTTCATTCTCAAGGCTTCGTATTGACCGAGAAGAATGTTGATTCTTGTTTCCTTCACTGACTGCTTCCTTCATAGGTGATATGCAATCTGTCCCAAACTTCTTTTGCTGTACCACAAGAAGATATTCTATTATATTCAGTTGGTGATAAAGCACAATATAATGAGTAAATTGCTTTTGCATCAAGTGTTTGTCTCTTGGTAATTTCTTCCCCGAGACATTCCGCTGATTCTTCAGCTTTCTTTTCCTCTTTCGTAGACTCGATGCAGTGGTAGGAGTAATTCCTTTTTCTACAACGTCCCATTCCAGAGGATCCTTTGATCGTAGGAAAGCTTTCATCTTGTTCTTCCAGATGTTATAATCATTTCCATCAAAGTAGGGTGGTCTGGTATTGCTTTGCCCTTCCATCAGCCCCCCGGTGCCAGCATACTAGCCATGGATCTTTTACTATGAAGTAAAACACTTCAAATAAAGTAAGTACACAGGCTCTTATACCAATTGATATTGCTAGTATAAACACCTAGAGGGAGGGTGAATAGGCGCACAAACAAATTATCGATATACGGAAGCAATTCTTAACAAATTGAAATACGATCAAGGTAGAGAGAGAGAAATTTGAACACAGGATTTATAGTGGTTCGGCTTATTCCAAGCCTACGTCCACTCTTCCGCACTAACAGCCCACCGGCTGGATTTCACTAAAATCAAAAGAGTAGTTACAGCACAGCTTTGCCTTGATTCCATAGTGTAGATGTACTACCACACCTCCTCAAGGTCTCTCACAAATATAGACTCTTTTTGTATACAAGTATTCGCTCAAAGGATTTATCTAAACAAATAGGAGCTTCAGACTTTGGAATTTTTCTATCGCGCACACCTCGAACAACTAAGAACGTCTTCCTTATATACTCCTTTATGCCATCATACCCGTTGGCACTTACCAAAGGAATTCCTCCAATCTACCCGTTGGACGGAATCAATTAGGAAGATTGTTCGAGCTATTAAAGGAACGTGTTGATAGCCCATCAATCCTGTTCGTCCATACAATCGATCTCGGTTTCCATAAGTAGAACATTCCAATAATATTTAGACAATCATCGAATCTTCAGTCATTGAATCAAACTTGATCAATCAAAGGATTCTGATACGTCTTCTCCACCACGAGATCTTCTCCGCATGATAAGGTTAAATCCAATGAAAAACATCCAGTTGGGATAACCTTTCTTCAACGGATCGAGACTGTCAATGAGGATAGACTTTGAGTCTTGAGTCTCGGCTGTCCGGAAGTCTTCGACTTTAACTAACAGAGTCTCACCTTTCAGACTAGACTGACGGAAACATTTTGTCAACTTCAAAACTCTTCACGAAGATTTCTCCAACAATGTCTTCCATTTGGGCTGGGAGAAGTCTGCAATCCAGAATGGACGGTTGGGCCTGCCAAGGGGGGTCTTCTCGGCCCATAACACTCTCAACTAATAATAGGCAATCGGTTGATACGTGAATGGGAAGATCAAGGGAGTTAAAGTCATGAGAGGCTTCAGTTCGTACGGCTAGGGTTCTTCGCTTCTCCTTTATCCATCTCAGATCCAGATGCAGTGCTAGGGTTTCCGCAATTAGGGCTGATGAGGCGAAGATCGATTCAGCAAAACCAGTAGCGAGGCTTCCTGCAACAGTTCGACATATCCCTGCCACTGATCCTGCATGATCCGAACTACTCCAAGCTGCATCAATATTAAGCTTCAACGAGGGAGGGTCGGGAGGTAACCAAGATTTACAGCCGGTTGTGTTTGCCGCATCCCGCTTTGACAATTTCTTCCCCTGTTTTCCCCATTTCAGGTGTAGATCTGCTAGAATCCGGGCATTTTCTTTAGTGCGTGAGGGGATTGGCTTGGTTCCCCTGAAGACTGCAGTATTGTGGGTCACCCAGATGTGCCATAGAAGAGCTACGAAGAGGGCTTTTGATCTTGCATCAGTTTTGGTGGTAATATTCTCGAAAAAGCCATTTATCTATTCTGGTTATGTGGTCTAGGTTGGTGTTGGCTTGGTTTTGAGGGTCTGACCATATGGCTTTTGTCCAGGAACAAAGGATGAAGAGGTGCTCCATGGTTTCGGGGGCTTGGCCGCATATCTGGCACAATGGGTTAAGTAACATTTTCCTGTGGTGAAGGTTTTCTTTGGTTGGGAGTGAGTTGTTTCATATCTGCCATATTAGGATTCGAATTTTTGGAGGTGAAAGAAGTGTCCACATTGTAGGCCAGAGTGATTTGGGTGTTTGGTATGATGTGGATGGTGGCTTGTTGCTGGGGTGCATGACTGAGCTTTGTATACGGTTGTAACCGCTCTTGACTGTGTAGCTACCAAACTTATTGGCTGTCCATACAAGTTTATCCTATCGAGGATGTAGACAGAGGGGTTGGGCTAGTATCTCGTTTGCAATTTCTTCCTGAAACAGGGCTGTAACTTTGTTTTCATTCCACATCTTACTTTCACTGTCGATGAGATTAGCCACAAAACGTGGTTCATCTTTGTTTGCTGGACCAATAAGTCTTCCAGTAGGCAGCCATAGGTCTTCTCGAACTCTGATCTGTTTTCCATCCCCAATCTCCCACCTGGTAGCTGGTTCAATGATTGCTCTCCCCTGTAAAAAACTTTTCCAGCTCCATGATGGTCGATTTCCATTTCTTGTTGCCCAAAATCACTTTTAGGAAAATAAATGCTTTTCAGTTTTTGCACCCGTAGAGCATCTGGTTGATTTATAATCCTCCATGCCTGTTTTCCCAACATGGCTAAATTAAAATTTTGCAAATCTTTAAAACCCAAACCACCATTATCCTTCCTGACTTTCAACTTTTCCCATTTTTTTCCAATGGATTCCTCTTTTATCAACATGTTGTTTCCACCAAATTTAATGAAGCTGTTTTTTTTTTTCTCTATAGTTCTACATATGGAAATTGGAATTTTGAATATGGACATCACATACTGAGGAATGGCCTGGATAACTGTTTTTATAAGGATCTCCTTCCCAGCTTTTGAAATTAATTTCTCTTTCCACCCTTCCAATTTCCGTTCAACTCTAGTCAATAGCCAAGCAAACATTTGCTTTTTTCCTTTCCCCCAATCAGCTGGAATACCAAGATACTTCCCTAAATGTTCTGTAATAGCCACTCTCAACTCTAAGGCTAGGTTCTGTCGAAGTTGAGGAGGGTAGCTCTTTCCCCATAAAGAGGCCAGACTTGTTGAGATTAATCGCTTGGCCCGTGACATGGCAATACTGGTTCAGAACATTAGAAACATTTTGGGCTTCTCTGATTGTGCCGTCTAGAAAGAAAATGACATCATTTGCGAATAAGAGATGAGATAGAGTGTGACAGGTAGGATTTAAACGAATGCCCTTTATAGTTCCATCTAGAACAGCTGTGCGCATTAGGGAAGAGAGGAGGTTAGTCATGATGATGAAGAGATAGGGTGAGAGGGGATCACCCTGTCTAATACCTCTCGTAGGTTTAAACTCAGCTAATGGCTCGCCATTAATTAGGATATTGAAAGATACGGAAGAGATGCATATTTTAATCCATTGAACCCATCGCGCATGAAAGCCTAACTTCAGCCTGTAATCACAAAGAAAATCCCATTCCACCCTATCATATGCTTTTTACATATCTAATTTAAGAATCGCTTGATGTTTGCAAGTCCTCTTCCTCACCCTTAATTGATGGATCACTTCTTGAACAATGTAGATATTGTCTTGGATCAGCCAATTGTTCATAAAAGCGGTTTGTTCTTCTGCAATGAACATTGGCAGCCATGGTTTAAGCCTTTTGGCCAGCAGTTTAACAATAATTTTATAGGTAAAGTTACAAAGGCTAATAGGTCTGAATTGGGTTATGTGTTCTGGATTTGATACTTTTGGGACAAGGGTGATATGGGTTCTGTTTATATCTGGTTCCAATGTACCTAGGCTAAGGAAAGAGTGAACCATGTTGAATATATCATCTTTGAGGGTGGTCCATTGACTTTGATAGAATAGGCCAGTTAAGCCATCCGGACCAGGAGCCTTTGAAGCCCCTAACTGAAAAATTGCTTCTTTGATTTCATCATGAGTGGCTGGCTTTGTTAAATCTACATTTATCTCCTCAGTTATAACTGGCTTTGTTAAATCTGCATTTATCTCCTCACCAACAGAAGTGAATAAAGCTTGATAGAAGTTGGTGATGTGAGAGGTAATGATTACAGGATCCCTGCACCAGGTATTGTCATCTATTCAAAGCATAGATATTCTATTTTGATGTTGTCGTTGAATGGTAGTGGCCTGAAAGTACTTAGTATTATGATCGCCCCTTTTTAGCCACGCAATTCTTGATTTCATGCACCAATATATTTCTTCCTGTCTCCAGAGCTCTTCGATTTTATGAGTAATACTACTGGTTTCCTCCCTATTTTGTTCTCCATTGTTGCTATTTGTCAATTCCATAGGACGAAATTTGAGGGAGTTGATCTGTTTTTGGGCATTCTGGAATTTTCCTCTGCTCCATTTGTGTAAATCTGCTTTCAGTTTCTATAGTTTTTGGAGAAGGGTAGTAGTATTAGGATGTTGTACATTCCAAGCTCGCTGCATGACTTTCACAAAATTGGGATCTTCAAGCCAAAAGGGCTGAAACCTGAATTGGTACTGAGATTTCTTGCCTGTTGGAGAGAGGGATAGGATAATTGGGCTGTGGTCCGAGCCTATGGCTGGTAGAGCAAAGGCTTGAGCATTTGGATGTTGTACTCTCCAGTCCATAGTACAGAGCACCCTATCTAACCGTTTTTAAACTAATGCAGTCCCTTCTCTTTTATTGGACCAGGTAAAGGCGCAGCCCTTGCTTTCGATAGGGAGGAAATACGGTTGTCTAAGAACTCCTGGAAAGCGGCAATACGGTTGCGGTCCACCTCCCTACATCCAACCTTTTCCCAATGGTAAAGAGTTTCATTAAAATCCCCAATACATAGCCATGGTAGCGAGTTAAAGGAATTGCATTCTTTCACTATACGCCATAGTCTGAGTCTCTCCTGAAAATTTGTAGGTGCATGTAGAAAGGATATACGCATGAGGTTACCACTTTGCATATTTGTACATTTAAGATTAATAAGCTCCTTAGAAGTCCCTTCCAGTTCCACTTGAAGCTCTTCATCCCACATCAGTGCTAAACCTCCAGCTATGCCGACTGGATCAATGATATAGGAATGCTGTAATTGAGTCTTTTGCCTTACTTGCTCCACAACACGGATATGATTTTTTGTTTCCATGATGAACACCAGGTTGGGCCGTTCTTGAGCCACAAGGGCCCGAAAAATGCTGGACTATCAAGGGGTTGCCCAGCCCTTGACAGTTCCAGCTAAAGAGTTTCATCTTTGCTAAGGTGGCTTTTTAGGGCCAGCCACCAAAGCCCTTGTGCTTGCTCCTTCCCAGGACTGAACCGGGGTATCCAACAACAGAGTTTCATCCAACACATGCTCTTGATTCAGTTTTTTTTTCATAGGGACTGACCTTTTTTTGTTTTTTTTGCTACAGGAGCTTTGTAGATTGCCTTTCCTTTCTTTGTATTCTGTGACAACACCTCACTGCTGGCCAGACATAGGAGGAGGGTCTGTTGTTCTGCTGAGGTGTGAATTTGATTGAAGCTTAGAGGTGTTGTTTGTTTAGGTTGTGCAGGAACAATCGCCAGCGCTAATGAGTCTGCCTGTGGTGTTGCAGCAGGTGTTTCCAGGACCTCTGTCTGAGTCTCCATTACCACCTCATCATCTAGTTCCAATAGATCAAGGTTGCTGTAAAAAGTCTTCCAGTAAGGGCTATTCTCATTCACTTCTGCCTTTAACCAAGAACCATAGCGGCCTGGTTGATCATGAGGTAAGCCGGTTTCTTCATAGGGTATTTCAAGACAGGCAGTTGCATAGTGTCCAATTGCAAGATTCCGATCTTTGCAAGATTCAAATAATAAGTTTTCGTAGATCCTATAATTGCATCATTTGATCGTTGACTTATGCACAATCAATAACTTGATTCTTAATTTTAACGACAAATATTATAAGCATGCTTTGGAGTCAAGAACAGTACAATTTTAAACAAGAAAAACATAATGAATTTTTTCATCATTTTTTCTTGTAGTTCTATTTCCCAATGTCAATTGAATTATTTTACAATAGAATTTTATTGTGAAAAGTTCGAATTGTAAGCTTCCATAAATACAAAAATCACGTCAATTGAATGTTGCAAGGAAAATCTATACACGATTATGGAATGGGATGATTTACGAGTTTTCTTGTCAATAATATATGATTAGGCAAGAATTTTCAAGAATATCAGTACTATTCTAGCTGATGTTATTTTTCTTTCATGATATTAATATATGTACAGTGGTATGAGAATGCCCTTTCTAATAAAATTCCTCACAAATGCAACGCCGCCGTCCATGGCGCCAACAAGCTCGCCTTCCGCCACAAGCGTACGTGGATATCGAGGCGTGCGAGGGCACGCCGGCAGCCTTCGCGTGGAGGGCCGATGCCGCCGCAGTGTGCGTCGCGTGCGACATGGACGTGCACTTGCCAACCCCGCCGGCCGCCACGTGCGAGTCCCTCTAAAGCCCTTCGTCGACGCGGCCGCTGCTGCCGCCAGGCCCGTTGCGTCGGGCTCCGTCCCTGACTTCCTCAACGGCGAGTGCTGCGGCCCCACGAAGATAGCAGAAGGGGCCGGAGCGGAAGCCAGAAATGCGTTCTGGAATGAAGAGAGAGAGAGACGAGAGAAGAGAGAAGAGAGAGGAGAGAGAGACTGAGCGTACAGAGGAGAGAGAAGAAAGAGTCTGAAATTGGGGCCCACTTCAGACACGTGTCGCATCCTTGTGGCCCTTTCTATTTGTTGCGTTGGCAACGTCGCCAATATTTTCTCGATATTGGCATGAACTTCTGCCCTTTCAGCCACATTTTGAGAACAAGCGTACGGCATTGTGTCATGAACATGATTTTGTTTTTCATAGAATAGAGGAACTTGCAACATGAACCTATGTCGGCTGATTTATGCTGAAATTTTCTGTTGTGGAGATGAGAAGATTGCATAGGATTCTGTTCTTGAAGCCGTTCTCTCTTTTGCAGCAATTGGCCCACGTTCCCCCAGAAATTCACCAAGTGAGGCCTCGTCGGATAGTATTTCTGCTCTTCCTACTTCCAATTATTTTTGTTGACGTGGCTGTTTTTTGGGTCCAGAGTGGAGAGTAGAAGGAGAAGCTCAAGGATACTGCAGCTAAGCAGGAAAAGTCAGCTTAAGCAATACATGGCTGGCTAGAGAGAAAACAGGAATTTTGAGGTTTGCTCGGTTTTCATTCAACCATTTACCTTTTTTCTTGTTTCGGTGCTTTGTGATGATCATCGAGAGTATAACAGTGAATTTACCCTGAATAATCATGTACCTTTGCCCGATTCATGCATAAAAACTATCTAGCTTCTGTTGTGATTTTTGTATTAAACGTTGCGTGCAGCATGTTAGGGTGGTCGTATGATGACTTTACTGCTGCTGCTGCTGGTGCTTGCTTTGTTGAGTGTTAAAAGTACGGGTATCGTCCATATCGGTGAATAGCTGAAAAACATGCCCATTTTAAGGTATCTATATTAACAAGGTATGCTAAGAGTTTTTCGTTCAAAGCGTGTAATTTGTCCAAGTGGAACGATCAAATCAAAAAAAAAAAAAAAAAAATTCAGAGAGAGAGAGAGGGAATTGCGATTCAGGTGGTGAACGAAACAAAGAGTAATTCTATTGAATTCTCGATGCCTTGCATGGAAAGTTCCTCCAACCTCTTTCTATTGTGTCTTTCTCCTCTATTAGAATTATAATGTTTCTAGAATATTTCAAAGAAACGCTCTAGAAGTTATTTCCTTTCCGAAAGAGTTTTGCACTCATTGATTTATAATATGACCCATCCTGCACATTAGATCGTACTGTTCGGACAGCTATTCCAAACTTCCCTTCCCTTTAATTTGGGGTTTCATGGCTGATAGATTAAAAGATGAAACTAATACCCATCAAACGTTTTGTCATCTGCATATTTATCAGTGAAAGAAACAATGCCATTCAACGAATATACGGTATTATTGTATATTATTACTTTACTTTTGCCAAATTATGAATAATTTATTTCAACATTGAGACACTTCGGCTCTAAGACGGAAAATTAGCGATGCACCAACTACCAAGTGCAGCACCGAATTTGTTAATAGATCAATAGAATCTCGCGGATTCAGTGACCTTCATCGCCCATAATAGGCGAGAGTGGTCCATAAATCATGTAGATACATACGATCTAAATGATTAATTATAACGGTCCCACTGTGGGCCAACATAGGCACATTTGCAATTATAAAGATTAGTACCCAATTTTGATTTAAAAAGTGATATAACAAACTCTTATTTGAGTGTTTTGAATATGAGATGGTTTCTTTTACTTTCTTATCGGCTAAACGTTAAAAATAGTCCGTGTAACCATATCCAATGCATACTAAAAAAATCGAGCCACATTACTTTATAAGGATCGTTTTGTAATGTAATTATTCATTCCCTATCCACAAGCCAATGAATAGAAGCAATAGAAAGCAATAATCAGAAGACAACTAGTGGTCGGTTGAAAGCTATTGTCAGTGTATTCTAAGAAGGGGAATCTTTCACCTGCTCTCGATTGGTTTGTACTTATTGGAAGATATGCTCGAAATATACTATCTAAGATCCATTCGGATTATGATTGTGCACTAAATCAATTAGGGATTAGATTGAGATTTGGATTGATTCATAGAATACATTATTTCCATTTATTATGTACATCTTGTACTATATCTACAAAATCTTGTATTGAAGAGTTACAAAAGCTTTCCCTAAGCTTTGTCCTCTTCATTCCCGATTTCCCTTGTCTTCCTCGTCTTCTTTATTTACTTTCAATGTATCAGAGCATACAAGCTCCTATTTTTGGCTTTTGTTAACTCTAGCCGATTGCCTACCAAGGAACTCAAAACCTTCAAAATAGAGTTATTCCTCTGGTGTAGGAATCGGTTTCGGAGAAGAAAAGGAACAAGGGAATTTTTTTTTACCACCTTCATGACCAAAAACTTACCATCGGCCTCTAATGAGCAATCCCAGGAAGAAGTCACGCCTCAGACGTCAGAAGTCCAGGATCTGATCCCCACTGTTGAGGTTCCTAGGACTCAAAAGCAAATCGTTTAGGCCCAGCATGTGGATTGACAACCTTTTTTGGCTCAGTCAAATCTAAGCAACCCATGCCGGGCTAGCCTATGGCGGGCCATCCTTACAAGTGGCTACCTTTTCAGATGTAGCCTAATCCATGGTTTTTTGGGTCGAGCCCAAACACATCATCACAAGGGATTTAGGACCAACAAAGCTTTGCCTGATCTAATGGTAGCCCACTAGCTGCAAACGAGGCAAGCATGGCCATCGAATCGGATCAAACGAATGTGGAACAGGCAATTGGGTCAAACAAATAGGGTATGAGAACAAATTCCTACTCATTTTTTTCAATGCAGGGCAAGGAACCGGGTGGAGTAATCCGAGTATGGGAACAAATCCCTACCCAGGATTTTCACCCTAAGTCTTTTTGTATCCAAACGTAGCCGTCATTGGTCGTCTGAAACTCGGCGACCCCCTGTTCGTATTAATCGTCGTCTAGGCCGAAGAATTATTCTAGGTGGTCGCAAGAATTCCGACAAGCTCTTGTGACGAAGGACAAAGATGGCTTCCTTGATGGAGCCGTCCCAATTCCTTGCAACGAGCACTTGGCCCGACACTAGAGAAAATGCAATCAACTTGTCTGTACATGGATCAGCAATTGCATCTCTCTAGAGGTCGCGGCTAGACTTCCACTGATGGAGGACACAAAAAACATCTAGGATAATATCAAAGAACTATATGGTAAATTGGATCGGGCAAAAATATTCTCTCATGCAGGAACTCAGTAAGCTCAAGCAAAGGAATATGATGGTCACGACTTACTTCAACAAGCTATCGTCACTAGGAAATGATCTCAAAGTGGCTGAAGAAAAACTTAAGGGGCTAGAAACAACACTTAACCAGTACTGATCTATCAAGGAAAGGGAGAAAGTCACTTGATTTCTCTTGATATTGAACATATCTTACCTGTCATTCACAGATTTTAGCCATGGATCTAGTCCTATTGATTGATGGAATTTTTTAGTTGGCTGTTCAAAAGGAGAGCCGGCAATTCATGTTGCCGAAACATGCAAGAGGCGACGAAAGCATCGCCCTTGCAGCCCGTGGCAAAGGGCAAGAATCAAGCACAAGAGGGACAAAATGAGTAGCCCAAATTGCGCGTATAGATCATATGGTCCACAAGGAGCCAAATATGTAGCTGGCTCAGACGGTGGACACGAGTCCACGATTAAGGCATTGGACAGCTAGATTTTTGCCACATCATCGAAGAACTATGGGCAAAATACAAAGGGGAAAGGCATATCATTTTGCAACTATTGCAAACAATCACATCATAAAATTGATAATTGTTGGAAATTGCATGGAAAACCTGGAGAAAAAGGGAAAAAGAAAGAATTTTTAGCAGCTTATCAAGTCACTAGAGCCACATGTCAAAGTGCTGATCAACGTATTACATATGGGCAAGTATCAACAGTTGATGCAAACATTAGAAAAGTTGGACACTTCCAACAAAGGAGGGTGTTTTTCAAGTATCTCTCATTGCTTGGTAAATTTTATTTTAAGAAAGGCATAGATAATTGACTTAAGAACGAGTGACCATGTTTTCGTGCAATTACCAAATGGAAATATCACTTATGTCAACATGATGGGAACAATCAATTTTAGTCCTCATATCACCCTTCAAAATGTCCTTTATGTCCCTGAGTTTTAGTTTAATCTCTTTTCTATGTCTAGAATTTGCAAAGAAAATTCATGTCAAGTCTTCTTCGATGTTGACACTTGCAAACTGATGGGCTTGGGTAATATTTCTGAATGACTTATTTTTTGGACTAGTTTTGTGAGTAATTTTGATTTGTCATGCATTTCCTTGAATAACTTATCATTGTGTAACATGACTACCAATGATAAGAACTTTATTATGCATTTGAGAATGGTTCATAGTGCTTCATTTCCTTATTCTCAATGTCACATATTCATTCTTGCTAAACAATCTCATACCCCTTTTTCATCTAGCAATCCTTGTGCCCATGACATTCTTTCATTAATTCATGCGGATGTCTAGGGACCTTACCATACGACATATCGTGATGGGTCTCGTTACTTCTTTACAATTGTGGACGATTACTCTCACGCCACTTAGGTTTTCTGATGCAATCAAAAGGTCAAGTTTCCTCTCATTTAAGAGCATTTGTTACCTTATCCAAGAATCAGTTTGGAAAATCTATTTAGCGGTTCCATATTGATAATGGGAGAGAATTTTTAACCATGATTGCACTTCAATTTTCTCATCCCATGGCATCTTGCATGAAAGCTCTTGCATTTACACCCCCACAATAGAATGGGGTAGTGGATTGGAAACACCGCCATCTTTTGGAAGTTGCACATGTGCTAAAGTTCCAAGCATCTATCCCAGCAAATTATTGGGGAGATTGTGTTGTTACAGTGGCTTATCTGAATAATCGTATACCCACTCGGATACTCAATGGGCGAACTCCTTCTAAACTACTTTTTGGAAAGGAACCAGAGCTGAATCATCTAAGAGTCTTCGGTTGCTTATGTTATACTACCTTAGTAGGGCTTTAGGACAAGATAGGTCCTTGTGCTCGATGATGTATATTCATAGGATATCCCAGCTTACAAAAGGGATATCAAGTTCTTGATCCATCTACAAGGGAATTTTTTACAAGTATGGACGTTATTTTCCATGAAGACATTTTTCCATTCACCGAAAGGGCATCTTCAAATGAAGATTCGGGCATTGTGACTAATCCTCGTCATTTCTTATTTGAGGAAGAATTGTCTCCATATTCTGATTATATTCTAGCAGCACCGCCATCAATATTCTTTCTCCATTAACAACTTCAAATTCGAAAACAAATCCGCCTCCAGAGAATGCTATGGAAGACACATTTGACATTATGCTTGATGATGAAGAAATTCAAGGAACCTCACTAGAACCCACTATTAAGGTATCTTCTCCTTTGAAAGTTGGTCCTTCATAATGTTCCAATCACGCTACATGACCACTGACATGGGCAAAAGACTACGTTTATGCCACACTAAATTGTATTCAGCATCCAATCTTAGCCTACATTTCTTTTCATAAACTATCGCTGAAACATATATGCTGCATTAGTCGTATATCAAAAGAAAGGGAGCCATCTGGCTATGATGAGGCATCCACTGATTCACGATGGCAAAAGGCTATGGAAGTAGAATTACAAGCCTTGACTAACAAACTTGGGATCTTGCCTCACTACCTCCTAACCGAAAACCAATTGGATGTAAGTGAGTGTACAAAATTAAATATCGTGCCAATGGTTCCATTGAACACTATAAGGCTTGATTGGTGGCTAAGGGCTTTACCCAGTGGGAAGGTTTAGATTATCACGACACTTTTTCTCTAGTAGCCAAAGATATCATGGTATGTTCCTTCTTATCAATTGCAACCATTCATGATTGGTCCTTGCATCAAATGGACTTGTGTAATGCTTTTCTCCATGGCAATTTGGATGAAGAAATCTATATGGATATTCCTTAGGGTTTATGAAGAAAAGGGGATAATAAAGTATATCGTCTCCGTAAATCCCTTTATGGTATGAAATAAGCTTCTAGGCAGTAGTACACCAAGTTTGCCAATACTCTCATGACTGCAGGTTTCAAACAATCTAAGCATGATTATGCTTTATTCAAATGAACTAAAGGTATATTATCTATTTACTTGATGATATATGTTGACGATATTCTCATAATGGGAAATGATAAAACTGTTATAGAGAGCTTCAAGGAATATTTACATTCTACTTTTCATATAAAAGAGTTGGGAGCACCAAAATATTTCCTTGGGATTGAAATTGCCCGATCTGACCAAGAAATTTTTCTGAGTTAGCGAAAGTTTATATTGGAGATTATATTAGAGGCAGGTCTATCAAAATGCAAACTAACTATCATTCCAATTGAGCAAAATACTAAATTAACCACGACAGATTATGATGCGAGAATATCTCAACATGATGATCCTATACTCAGAGATCCATCAAGTTATCAGAAGCTCATTGGAAAGCTCAAATACCTAACTATGACTAGACTTGATATATCTTATGTGATGCAAACTCTCAGTCAGTTCATACACAGTGCAAAGCAATCTCATATGAATGTTGCTCTGAAGGTCGTGAAGTATTTAAAGAAGTGTCTAGGACTTGGAATACTCCTATCTAGGAAATGCAATATGGAAATGATAGCATATTGCGACATGGATTATGTGACTTGTCCCATGAGCCGAAATCCATCACCAGCTATTGCATTAAATTAGGAGAATCACTTCTTTCATGGAAGACCAAGAAACAACCAACTGTATCACTATCTTCAGCCGAAGCGGAGCATCGAGCTATGGCAAAAACTACTTGTGAGATAATTTGGATACAAGGCTTACTTAAAGATCTCGAAGTGCAAGTGAAGGGACCAACTAAGCTATTCTACGACAATAATGTGGCTCTCAAACTTGCAGCGAATCCCATAGTGCACAAAAGAACTAAATATATAGAGGTGGATTGCCATTTTACTCGAGAAAAGATTCAAGAGGGAATAATTGAGACGAGGAATTGGAACTGCAGGATAACTTGCGGACATTTTCACCAAACCCCTATGCCAAAGATAGCACGCATATCTATTGAGCAAGCTAGGCGTCTTGAACATCTACAAGCCACCAGCTTGAGGGGGAGTATTAAAAGATATGCTCGAAATATACAATCCGAGATCCATTCGGATTATAATTGTCACTAAATAAATTAGGGATTAGATTGAGATTTGGATTGATTCAAAGAATACATTATTTCCATTATTATGTACATCTTGTCCTATATCTACAGAATCTTGTACATTAGGAATTTTTCCCTAAGCTCTGTCCTTTTCATTCCCGATTTCCCTTGTCTTCCTTGTCTTCTTTTTTTTCTTTCAGTTGTCTTCCCGCTCGACATCCGTGTGGAACTTTTCATTGTAGACTCTATTCTAAAGAGACGAAACATACCTCTTCAACCCGTGTATTATTATCTTACTTTTGCCAGCTTTTCATTATTAACTTATCTTGCGTTGTAATTATATGACATTGAGACACTTAGGATTGCACCGGGTGCGACCCACCCGAGTTGTGCACGGATCGTCAACCTCCAAGAATCCCATAATTCCGATGAGTGACAAAAACATGCTCCTTAAAGTTCGTCATACTAATCACAAATTGCCCATGTGCGTATACGAGTGTTGTGCCTTTGTAAAAGAGGTTCTATAATATGGTTTGAAGAATTGCTTTTCTTCATAGATTCTTTGTGCTTATGAAGTTCACGAAGTTTTTCCCTTGTGAAGATTGACAATCATCAGTACATAAATCTGACTGAGCTTTGATAATTTGTATGTAAATCGCACAGAGCTATATCACTTGGAAAGTTGACTTAAAGGCGACTAAGATTCGAGTTGGTCTTTTATATGAACATGGAATAGTTCAAATTTTCGAAGAGGTGACGTCAAAGGGATATGTAACTTGAATCCAACGGAATCTTGATATTTGGAAGGGTGAATAATTGGATAGGTAAAAATGGATATTAAAGGCTTGTTCTTAATTTGAATCTAACAGGGCTTCGATATCTCAGACGTCAAAATTGCAAAATCTCTTTACTCTTCGGACTTTGTACATGGAAAACTTTGGAGAGATGAAAACAGTTAAAACCATTATGACTGAAATTTGGTAGAGTTGATAATCACATATTAAACCAAAGTTCAATATTTGGGAGGTGACAAACTAGATAGGTAAAGTTGAAGATGTCATCTATGATTGCAATCTAATAGGTTTTCAGTGTTTAGCTTTCGATGTCTAAAAAGGTGAAAGTGATGAAGATTTTATGTGACTTGGATGTTGGGCGAATAATGACAAGCCATATACTATCAAAATAAGACAATGGCACAAAACAATCTTCCCCTTTGTGCAAAATTGATATGAAACAATGTAGTAGAGCATTGTAAATACTAAACACACAAATACAAGGCAATTTTATGTGGACAACTGTCTTGGTGTGAGGAGATCAAAATTCAAGGGACTACAATTCACCCAAAATTTTCACTATCAACAAAATTGGGTGATATTTTTTTCTTTAGCTAATACCAAAGGTACATAGTAATGATAATATCAAGAACACCGTTCTTGACAATACACATGACCTTCTTAAGAGATTAAGAGAGATTAAGAATAAATTCCACTAAAATGTAGGTTCGGTTCAACCCTTGAAAAACTTGATGAGGGAGCACAAAGTGACCTTTGATCATCAGCTTTATGCAAATCAGACACACTCTTTCTAGATTTTTTGCTCTCTTTCTCTCTTGCTTTAACCTTACATTAATCATTCTTTTGCGGCTACCACATAATAATAGCGAGAGCCTTTTTACTGAGGCCAAATATAGCCTCCCATTATATCTCCATATGGACTATCATATGAATAAGGTCTTTGAGCTTATATTTCATTAGATTTCATGTACAAGAGAGTGAACCCAGCCCAACATTGAATGCAGCAAAGATCTTGAATTCCTATAGGCCAAGATCACTAGGTTTATTGACTCAACCCTAATAGGATTCAGAGTTCATAGGCCGACACAATATAAGTGTCACAGGGTTTGTTTATTCTAAATAAAAAAGGTACTTTCCATTTCCATTAATAGTTCTAAAGATAAGAAAAAAATGTTCTTAGTATTTTTAGAAAGGATGGTACATGTCATATTTGCGCATTTCAAGAGATTTTCCAATGTCTATTAGTAAATAAGATTGAAATTTCAAACTTCACAAAAATTTAAAACCATTGTAAACAGATTTTTATATATGCATAAAATACTTAAGAATAAAAAAGCTATATCAAATCCTTCAAAAGTTAAATAATTAAGAACTTTATTCATCATTCTTTCCTCTCTCTCTCTCTCTCTCTCTCTCTCTCTCTCTCTCTCTCTCTCTCTCTCTCTCTCTCTCTCTCTCTCTCTCTCTCTCTCTCTCTCTCTCTCTCTCTCTCTCTAACTAGCTCAACCCCAATTAGGATTACATGATTATAAGTGTGATTAATAACAATTGGGATATAACTAGAAACATAATTGTGGAAAAACCTCATGATACATATGAATTATATATTAATACCTCAATTTGAAGTAGGTGTGACAATAGAGAGATTGTATATCAATAACCCGAAATGGAGACTATGTAGTCCCTTGGTGAAGAATTTACCAGCTAATCCATTGTAGGCACATAGCAAATATGTAGATTGTCGAAAGTAACTTGCTCTCGAACAAAGTGAAATATCCAGCACGAGACACAAGGTTGGGAGCAAGATAGGTGACAAAGATGTTATCACAATAAATAATGAGAGGATAAAAAGGGGGGCCTTACTCACGAAATAAATGACAAATCCAAATATCTTAGCAACATAGTGAGCAACAACATGATACTCAGCCTCTGTACTAAAACGGGCTAAGTGGGTTGCTTTTGGCACAAAGAAACAAGATCAACACAAAAACCCAAGCTAAATCGTTAATTATCGAAGTACTCAACCTAGTCTACATTTGCATAAATGATCAATGAAGTGGGATGATACCAGTCAATGAGCAATAAGTGAGTGGATGTGCCTGTTAAACATTGGTATATGTATCTGAAGGCCTAGTAATATGGCTTAACAAAGGAATTGACTAACCAAGTTGAGAGCATAAACAATATTAGGTCTGGTCATGAACACATACTGTAGTGCTCTAACCATTTGTTGATAAAATGTCGAAAAAGTGAGAAGCTCACCATTGTTAGCGAACAATAGAGTCTTCAAGGCCAAGGTAGTATGTGACATTCTAATTTTTAGGTTTTATTTTCGTTTGAATAAGTTGGGCTTTTCATCGACGCGCCTGTAATTCTTTTCCCTAAACTAATCACTCATGAGATAACTAGTCTATTAGGTGAAGCCGTTAAGGAATCTAAACGCAATAGACTTGAGAATTCGGCCAGAAATCGATTGCTCGATCGTGCTAATCTGCAAGGGTTAATACGGCACCGTCAAAATCGATCAGAGACCGGAGATAGGTCGATTCGACAGAGGTATGTGATTAGTGTGTTCGTAATTCCACCTGATCGCAAAATTTCTGTTGAACGACACTAGACCAATTTTTCTGTCATTTTTGTACCCTATGCTCGTATTTGAAACCTTGAGATTTTCACGACAACCAAGAGTTTCCAATGTGTTGAAGATGTACAATGTGGCTCGAAAACAATTGACTACAGGTCAGATGCGCTAAAAATTCCTAAAAACTACCTGGTAGGTTAGGTCACGCTAAAATCGCACCTGATTGAAATTAACCGCGAAATTGAACTCGACTTTAGAAATTGAAAGTTCTGTTATGTCACAATTCATTTTAGGAACGTCGATTCATCCTCTGAAGATTTTTCTGCAAACCCGAGATTTCAGCGAAAAATCAAAGTTGTGCCATTTTGGACCGAGAAAATTAGAGGACCGTTTTCAAGCGCACTTTTGGCATTCAAGTTGGACTAATTGGTAAGGAAAAATATGGATTTAAGTGTAAACACCTTATTGGGAATTTTCGGGCATCAATTGAGCTCGATTGGAGAAGCATGGAAGTGGAATTGGAGGGCAAAAGCTCAAAATTCGTAGGCCCATGTGGGGTGCAACATTTGGGGCTTCAATTGAGGCTTGTTGAGGAAGATTGAAGGGAAAATGGCTGGTGTGGACGAGGCTTGGGCTGGTGGGACCTTGGTGATGGGTATTTAGGATTTTTAGCTTGACTTTGGAGGCTTTTGATCCCCCCTCCCCTTCAGTTGCAGCAACCTTTTTCTTCTTCCTTGGAGTGCTTTATCCATTGTTGAAGCCATTAGAGAGCTTAAGAACCAGAGGAAACCAGCCAGCCTTCCCCCCTTACCGTTGACCACCCGCCCGAAGTCGTCTAGCCGCTGCTCGTCCACCTGTCGTGTGCCCGAGCCTATGTCGTCCTCTGCCCGGTGTCCCGCTTGCCCGCACATCTGTGCGTCATAGTCCAACTGTCGAGCCTGCTTAGAAGCCACGCCTTCGTTGCCATCTAGCCAGCCGAAGCCATCGTTTGGTCCACCACTGCCACCGTCGTCCTGCTGTGCCCTTTTCCCGTGCAAGCCACCCCTTCAATCGATCCTTGTAGCCCAAGAAGATAAGCCAAAGTTTCAGCAAGGGCTGAGACTTCATGAGGCTTTTTCGGGCCCATCCGAACCTCGCTTGGTGTCGCCGCATGCTTGTTTGTCGCTCGCCTCTGCATCGCCATCGTAGTGAACTCATCGACCCACAAAACTGGTGAGTTTACTTGCTAAACTTTACTCATGGAGTTAATGACGTTTAGTAGGTAATTAGCTTAAATTAATTAGGGATTATGTAATTAGTTAGTTTAGATTGGCGATTTAATTGTTTAATTATGCATGTTAAGTGGTTAGAATAGATGGATTAGGGGCTAATTAGATTGTACTATTTATCTAGTTAGGTGCACTAATTTTCTAGGCTTCTTTAGGTGGTTAAATTAGTATTTCCGACCTAGGTTAGCATTTATTGTATTTAATTTACATTATTTAATTATTTTTGTAATTAATTTAATTTTTTAATATATTTTCAGAAATTATACTTTTGGGATAGCTGGTGCTCGGAATTTCATGCTGATCGTAGTGGTGTGTTTAGTTTATGTAATTGAGTGTTAATTTGTGCAGTTTGAGTGGTGATGGTGATTTTGAGTATTTATTCAAAATTATGAAATTTTGGTAATTAATTAGAAATTACCGAGTGTTGGGTTTTGTCATCAAAAATGGTTTTAAATACTATATCAAATAGTGAGATTTTAAAAGAAAGGATATCAATTTTTCTGGTTCAAATTGACCATGTACCCACACACAATTATTTTACCGTGTGTTTTTAATACGAAGAAAATTGGTCAAGTACATTATTTTAATTGTGACATTGGAGTGTAAAGCACAATGTCTTGGCCGTGATTGGATGGGTGCATGAATGGTTATGAGAACTCATCCCCGATATGAGTCGGGTGGACATTGCCCTTATATGGGATGCCTCAAGTCAACGGATGCCGGCCGCAGTAAATTATGGACCGATGCTCCTTCGGGATTGTCGTCTCGTGTAGACATTTTCATGCTCAATAGGGTGACACGATGCTTGGTTATGCCAGAAGACCGCCGAATGTTGAGTAGGCCATGCCCATTAGGCCGTGATAAAATTGGAACGCGTGATTGAGTGTCTTAACTGCCCTTGATTATGGGACAAAATCATGTGGCATGGTATGAGACGTGTCATAATGACTTGGCCTTATAATTGAGACCCTTGTGGCTATGTGAAATATGAGATGTGGCGTTCCAATTGATTGAGCTTTATTACTACATATGGTTGAGTATATGAACTGTGCTGACGTGTAGGGAAGTATCTGATGCGAGGTAAGTCTTTTGTGATGTGTGGTTAGATTACCCCTGGGCATATTTCTTTCCTAGTCGGGGTTTAGGGGGTGAACTTGCTGAGATATTGTCTCACCTCGTCGTGGACTCAATCTTTTCAAGTTCTTAGATGGCAGTTCCTTCGGAATGTTTTGGTCAACCTCGGGGGTTTAGTGAGTGGAGTATTGACGTTCCAGTCCTCGGGAGTCCCTGGCTCCATGAGCTCGTTGTGACAACTAACTGGGTCAATGAGGGCCTACCTTAGAAGGTACCTCATTGATATAGGGCGTGGTTTCACCAAAAGATTAATGGGTTACTGGAAGGTCCTCTTTAGGATTTTGAGATCCTCGCCGTTGCTGTCAACGCCACTCTAGGCAAGGGTGTAGCTAACTCTCTTGATGGGGCTGTGGAGGACCCACAGCCCCCAGAGCCTACAGAGGTGGAGTCCAAAAGATCGGTGAATGTGTTTGACTAGTGTGTCGTAGGACAGCTTCTTTTTTAAGGCCAATCTTTTGTAGACTTTTGTATATAAACCCAATGTGTTTATAAATGTGTTCTGTGAAATTTGTTTCCTGCTTTTCTATCCCTTGTTTATGTTGTCTAGAGATTTGTTATTTGTTTCCACATGTGCAATAAAATGAACGGGTCGGCTGACGCATCCTGGGACGTCGCAATTTCATCGACCACCGAGGGATCTGTGCGCGCTCGAAGTTCGAGGCGTGACATAGTAGGCATTGGCTTGGCCTTAACGAGTTCACACTTGTCCAAAAGGTCATCAACATATTTTGCTTGAAATAAAAACATATCATAGTGATGATGCTCAATGATGGAATTGAAGTAGTCCAAAAAATTTTCATAGTAAATTCCTATAGGAGTCAAGTAAGCAAATATGGTAATAACTAAGGAATATAACTAATGACTAGAATGTCATCAATATACAGTAGAAGATACAAGTTGCTTTGCGAAGAAGAATAGACAAATAATGAAGGACAAACTTACTTGCAGACGATATAGGTTTATTAAACATATTACACAATGTCATAACATGCCTAACATGTTTGTTAACTCCAAAATAATTCCTCAACAATCCTTAAAAAACTAATGTAAATGATGACACATTTGACTGTTGAAGAAAATCCTATTGTAAAAAGGAATCACATATTCAAAAAATGAGTTGTTACTAACTCTAGGATTGAGTCAATATTCAGTGGACAAAGATGAAGGATCATGTGTTTGGGAATTCTTTAACAACCTTGAAACCTCCTTGATGACCTCTTTTACAAGTACTCCTTCATTCCTATCAATTGCCAAATAAAATTTGAAGTGAGTTCTAAGTAGTGTAAGAATTTTTAGTATTAGGATCAAATTAGGATTTTGATGGGATGAGGAAAGTAAGTACCCATTGGCGATTCTCTCCGATACCCATCCTTTGAAGGATCCAACCTCCTTGAGAGCTAACTTCCACCGCTCGTAAGTACATTCATTGACCATCTTCTCATGTTTAAGCATCCTTTCTCCAAAAACACCTGATAAGTCTCGTACATGCGAGGTCCTCACTTTATAGAAGATGGGTAATATCTTTTGTCTCTTTGTTCTCTTGCATTCAACCATTTGAGCAAGCTCATCAAGGCACCAACGAGAGGAGGCATAATCTTTGGAGAGAATAGGAATGGATATCTTGCAATGATCAATGGCATTGCAAATCTCATGATCAACATCTTTATCTATGAGAGATGGATCATCATTATTAAACACACCAATTCCTGCAGCCACAAGGCTAATGTAGAGGTAAGCAGCTAGGCTGTGTCGAGTATCAGGGCCACGAAATGCTAAGAACACTTGGCAATGCACTGCCATCCAGTAAGACAAACCAAAGTGATGATGATAAAATATAGCCAAGATGAATCATACAAAATTTTCAAAAGACTCAGATAACTTTTGAAAGCCACGAAATTGGTTTAGGTCATACAGGGCACCAACCATACGTGCCCTCCCTATGTGGGAATTGAAGAATGGCCAAAAGCTAACACATGATGAGCACAAAGAATACTCCCGAAAGGGAGGTACTTAGCTCAAATGGAATTGGGACATACCTGTGAGATAGCTAGTATAAGCACCTAGAGGGGGTGAATAGGTGCACAAACAAATTTTCGAGATATGGAAGCGATTCTAGGCAATCGATAGAAAGGAAAATACGATCAAAGTAAAGTAAAAGTTAGGGAAGAGAGAAATGAACACAAGATTTATAGTGGTTCGGCTTATTCCAAGCCTACGTCCACTCTTCCGCACTGACAGCCCACCGGCTGGATTTCACTATGAACAAAAGAGAAGTTACAGCACAGCTTTTGCTTGATTCCACAAAGGTAGATGATCTACCACACTTCCTCAAGGTTTCTCACGAATATAGACTCTCTTTTGTTTACACGATTTTGCTCAACAAATGAATTGACTAAGAATAAAGAGTCTTCAGACTTTGGAATTCTTCTATCGTGCACACTCTTGAACAACTGGAACGTCTTCCTTATATACTCCTTCATGCCATCATACCCGTTGGCACTTACCAAAGGAATTCCTCCAATCTACCCGTTGGACGGAATCAATTAGGAAGATCATTCGAGCTATTAAAGGAACATGTCGATAGCCCATCAATCATGTTCGCCCATACAATCAGGATCTCGGTTTCCATAAGTAGAACCTTCTAAGTATACTTTGCCAATCAACGGATCCTTAATCTTTGAATCAATTATGATCAAATAAAGGATTCTATCATATCATATCCAGCCAATAGATCTTCTCCAGTCGATAAGGCCACATCCTTAATGAAACATCCAGTTCTGGATAGCCTTTCTTCAACGGATTAGAAACTGTCAATGAGGATAGACTTTGAGTCTTGAGTCTAGCTGTCCGAAGGTCTTCAGACTTTAAATAGCAGAGTCTGCAAGCCTTCAGACTAGACTGATATAAACATTTTGTCAACTTCAAAATACTTCACGAGGATTTCTCCAACAATCTCTCCCTTTTTATGGTGACAAAACTTTCCTGCAGATTTTGAAAACTTTGACCTGCAAAACATTTCTCAACCACATATGCATATCTTATAGAGATAAATGGCTAAATAAATAACACTAGAATCTGCAACCACAGAAAATAGGTTAGTCTAGTATGCGGTAGAGAGCCATCCATAAGATATCAATAGTAGTTAATAATAAGCAGTCAAATCCAAATCCAAATTTAGTCCACATCCAGACACACATGACTCAAAAGTCAAGTAAAAACAAACCATAAACCAAACAAGCCAATAATTCGACATATTTAAGTTCAAAGTTTTTCAAGTCTCACAACTCTCCCCCTTTTTGTCAGCATAAAAAGATTGAGATGAAAATGAAGTCAAGGATTCTTGGGAACACGAACAAGCTGGAAATCTCCCATCGACTGAACGATGCCTTCCAGCCTTTTTAAGTCTTCCTTCAATTGTGCAACATCTTCACCCTTAGCATTAGCCTGAATCTGAAGAGAAAGGGCTTGGATTTGATCATTTAATGAACCTGATGAGACTTGTCCTGCATTCTGCAAGTTCTGAACTTCACATCCCAATGCATATATCTGACCTTGCATCTCCAAGAGAATATCCATCACTCTGCGAAAGTCTGCTGAATTGTCAGTCTGCGTATTGGCATTAGCACGATCTGATGGAGTAAATGCAGACGATGGTAGATCAGCATAATCACCCAGATTTGGCGAAGAAACCTCATGACCTTCCTCAGGAAACTGAGAGGCAAAAACCTCCTCTGGATCTGCTGGGGATCGACTGACTCCCTCACTGGTTGTAGGATTTGAGGACATTCCTCTTTTCTCTTGGTCTCCCCCTGTGTTCATGCCTTCAGGTGGAAAGTGCTCCTCATGTTCTCCTTCTTCTTGATCTCTTTTCTCTTCTTCTTCTTTCTCAACTCTCTTTACTCGATCTCTTTCTTCTTCTTCTTCTCTTTCCTCCGTTTCTTTTCCTCTCTTTCTTTCTCTGCTCTTTCTTAAATGCATTGTTCGACTCTTTATCTCGGAGCAGTTGAATGAGATTCTTCAAAGCAGAAATAGTGATGTTTTCCTCATCATCTTCATCATCAACGAGAAGAGCTCTTCTTCTCTTGGATGGAGCACCCATGGGCTCCTTCCCTTTACTTTTTTCTGCAGAAGAAAATTGATGAGTTTTGACTGGAGTCTTCTCCTTAAATTTCTCCAATGCCTTGCTTAGTTCCTTCAGACGCATCTTGGTCGCCATTTTCAGTCCTACCACCATATGATCGCATGATCAAACACAAAGAATTTACGGAGTTTGAATGTTCAGATGTCTGAATAACTTCGTCACAAAACCTGGATAAGGAAGTTGTCCTCTGTCCTTTATCACAGCTCTATACATATGGAACATAACAGTGTGAGGAAATGAAAACCTTTTCCCAGAGATGATAGCATACATTAGCTTTGCCTCTGAACTTGAGACATCAGTCTTGGAAGTTGATTTCGGTCTAAGGCAATTGATTACCATTTTGTGCAGTAAGATGTTAAATGCACTCATCCTTGAGTAGGAAAGCTTTCCCTCTGTTCTCCTGTCCTTAACAAGTTCCAGAGTAGTATGAACAACAGAAACTTTTATCCGTTGATATCTTCCTCTCTCAACTCCTAACACATCTGCCAGCATATCCATATTTACAACAAAGTCTTGATCTTTGACATTGAAGGAGAATCTATTCGCATCCAAGAAACTAAGATTTGAATAGAAATATGCGATTAGTTGAGGATAGGCCTCTTGTGTCGAGCAGAATTTCTCAAGTTGAAGATGACCGAACTTTTCCCTTAAGTTCACATTTACAGCATCCGAAAGTCAAAATCCACACTCCTAGGGTTTATCACCCCACGCTTAAGCAATTTTGAGTATAGATCCTTATGTTCCTTCGATCTAAACAACTCTCCCATTTTTCCTCGATTTTCCGCCGCAACTCCCATTCTTGGTTGAAATTCGATGTATAATTTATCATCATCATTTCCATCCACCGGATTAACTCCCAATCACGAGGTCACTTGGGATATTCGCAAAGGGTTTCTTCCACCCCTTACGAGCAATTCCCAAACTTTCCATTTTTCGCAAAAAAAGATATATTCATTTCCATATCCTTTGTCCTTAAGAAAATCATCCACATAGTTCAATGGAGTACCGGTCCCTTTTAAAGCACGATACAACTTATAAATAAAGGAGGGCCTTTGAACTCTTACGAGGTCTGCATCTTCAATGATTTCTTCATTTTGATGATGATCAACATCTCGGAGGACTAGATGGAGGAGAATGACGCTGCTGAGAATGTTGTGGGCTCTGCTGCTGATTTGGAGACACTTCTTCTTCTTCAGTGAGATCGAAGTGCATAGGCCCCTCACTCATTCACCGTGGTCCCCTGCTTGCGATCCTCGAAGACTTTCTTGAAGACGACATCTTTCTTAGTCTTTGAAAGATTTCTTGCTTGACTTTCCCAAGAAAGATGATAACTTTTCGAAGATTAAACAAGAGAAGAAAACAGGAATGGAAGATTGGTGCTTTTTAGGGTTTTGGAGTTAAGCGAAGGGAAACTGATCGTATATAAGACAGTCGAAAGGAGGGGATACCAACCGTTGTAATGGTAAGTAAAAAGATGCCTTTTAAAAAAATAACTGCCTTTTTTCGAAAAATGGTCATATCAAGATAACTTCCTTTCAAAACGATGCAATAATTTCGTCAATTAAAGATATCAAGATATCAAGATAACTTCCTTTTGGTCATATCACATAGCGTTTGAGATAACAATAATCATACCTTTTCAAAATGAGATTAGAGAGAGAGAATAACTTACAGTCAAAGTCTTGCCGGTCAAAGTCTTATTTGTGCAGTCCGAGAGTCTCTAGACTTTAACTTCTTCAAACTTCAAAATGTTGAGTGCCGGAACGGATAATTTCAAATTGATTTTTCTCCAAAGGCTTTGTAAATATATCTACCGATTGGTTCTTTGAGTCAACAAACTGAATCGAGATTTCTCCATTTTGAACATGATCTCTAATGAAGTGATGTCGTATTTCTATATGCTTTGCTCTTGAGTGAAGAATTGGATTTTTGGTGAGATTGATTGCGCTGGTGTTGTCACATTTAATCTTCGTGCATGAATCTTCAATTTCAAAGTCTCTTAGCTATTGTTTTATCCACATAATTTGTGAACAACAGCTTCCAAGAGCTACATATTCTACTTCTGGCTGTAGAGAGAGCTAGCTGCGTACTTTGTTTCCTTGAAAACCAAGACAGCATCCCCTCCAAGTAGGCGACGGTACACAGGTGCTCTTTCTATCTACTCTGCATCCGGCTAAGTCTGCATCTAAGTACCCAAGAAGAGTAAAGTCTCCCCTTTTAGGATACTAGAGACCGAAGCTTGAAGTTGATGCAATATATTTGATAATACGCTTTGCAGCATTCAAATGTGATTCTTTAGGGTCTGCTTGAAATCTGGCACAAATGCAAGCACTAAACAAAATATCGAGTCTAGAAGCAAGAAGATAAAGAAGTGAACCGATGATACTCTGTATAACTTTTGGTCGACTTTCTTTCCTTCTTCATCTTTATCTATCTTCACGGAGCTTGACATTGGTATTTCAGCATTCTTGCAATTGTCCAGTCAAACTTCTTCACAATATCATTAGCATATTTTTCTTGATGAATAAAAGTTCCTTCCTTGATTGTTTCACTTGAAGTCCAAGGAAGAAGGTTAACTCACCCATCATGCTCATTTCAAATTCATCCTACATAGTCTTAGAAAATTTCTTGCACGAGACTTTCATTAGAGGATCAAAAAATAATATCATCGACATATATTTGAACAAGTAGAAAAATCTTGCTTTCTCTTTTTAATGAAAAGAGTAGTGTCTACTTTACCTTTAACAAATCCATTTTCAATTAAAAACTTACTCAGTCGGTCATACCAAGCTCGAGGTGCTTGTTTCAAGCCGTATAAAGCCTTTTTGAGTCTGAATACTGAGTCTGGTTTCCTTGGGTCTTCAAACCCCAGGTGGTTGTTCCACATAGACTTCCTCTCGGATGAATCCATTTAGGAAGGCACTTTTGACATCCATTTGGAATAACCTGAAATTCTTATAACAAACAAAATCAAGTAATAATCGAATTGCCTCTAACCTTGCTACTGGTGCGTAAGTCTCGTCATAGTCTATCCCTTCTTCTTGTGTGTATCCCTTGGCCATGAGTCTTGCCTTGTTTCTTATAACTTTCCCTTTCTCGTTCATCTTGTTCCTGAAAACCCATTTAGCTCCAATAATTTACCTTTTGGTTTAGGAGTCAATTCCCAGACATCATTAATACTGAATTGCCTGAGCTCTTCTTGCATAGCTTCAATCCAGCTTTCATCAGATAAAGCTTCTTCTATGCTTTTGGGTTCTATTTCAAAAACAAGAGCCACAACACTAGACTCTTCGCGCCTTTTGGATCTTGTGCGAATTCCTTCATTGATGTCTCCAATAATAAGATCTTTGGGATGACTGGACTTATGTTTCCAGTTGCT
Organism: Eucalyptus globulus; assembly: GCA_014182545.1. Lineage (NCBI taxonomy): Eukaryota > Viridiplantae > Streptophyta > Magnoliopsida > Myrtales > Myrtaceae > Eucalyptus > Eucalyptus globulus. The sequence continues at coordinate 19,423,233 of CM024720.1, forward strand.
GGTTAATTTGTCAAATTGATGGTCACTTCCTTCACTTGAATCTTCAACAGTCACTTGTTGCTGGTCCTTCAAAGTCTGAGCTATTTTAGACTTTGTAGAGTCTCGAGCAGGTTCAGGTTCTTTAAGATGAGTCCGAATGGATTCATTTTGCATAGAGTCTTGGAATTTAACATTCATTGATTCTTCCACTGTTTGAGTCTTCTTGTTGTAGACTCTATACGCTTTGCTTGTGGTTGAATATCCAAGGAAGATGTCTTCATCTAACTTTTCTTCAAACTTACCAACTCGATCATTTGCATTTTTCAGTATAAAAAATTTGCATCCAAATACATGAAAATATTAAACAATAGGCTTCTTTTCTTTGAATAGTTCATAGGGGGTTTTTTTTTCCAGAATATGCCTTAGAAAAACTCTATTTATAATGTAACATGCTGTAGAAACTGCTTCAGCCCAAAAGCGTGAAGAGATGTTACTTTCGATTAAAAAAAGAGTCCCTAGCCATTTCTTGAAGAGATCTATTCTTTCTTTCCACAACTCCATTTTGCTCGGAGTATATGGAGAGGAGAATACATGCTGTAAACCAGATTCATCACAGAATTTTGTGAAATCATGATTTTCAAATTCACCTCCATGATATGTTCTTATACTTGAGATAACATACCCTTTTTCATTTTGAACCTTTTAGCAAACTTTTCAAAGTAAGAGAAGTTTCAGACTTACTTGCCAAGAAATATACCCAAGTGAATCGTGAGTAATCATCCACAATTACCAAGCAGTATTTCTTACCTCCAATGCTTTGTGTTCTGTTTGGTCCAAATAGATCCATATGCGTTAAGCTGCATACCACGGTTAGTGGAAACTTGATTTATTGGTTTAAAAGGAATTTCTTACCTGTTTTCTTAATATATATGGTCTACATAGATCAGACTTTTGGTATGATAAATTGGGTAGACCACGAACAAGCTTCTTTGCTGAGATTTTGGCTATTTGCTTTATGTTAACGTGCCCAAGCTTTCTGTGCCATAAGTTTGCTTCGTCTTGGATTGAGATTAGACATTGTGATTCATCTGGTTTCACATCCAAGAGGTAGATATTTCCATGTCTTCGACCCATGAATGACTGAGTAGAATCTTTACTAATTCGAAACATATTCCCTCTTGAAAGTTGATTTTGAAACCGGATCACATAGTTGACTAATACTGAGCAAATTGTAATTGAGCCCTTCCACTAAGGAAACATTGCTGATTTTGAGATTTCCAATCTTTACAGTTCCAAATCCCACAATTTTTCTTTTGTTCTTTCCTCCAAAAGAGATTTTTCCACCATTTACTTGAACAAGCTTTATGAAGTAATTTGAGTCTCCTGTCATGTGTCTTGAGCATCCACTATCCAAATACCATTTTACATTTTTCTTGATAGTGACCTGCATTTAAAAAAGAAACTCAAACCTTCTTTGGTACCCATATTTTCTTGGGTCCATTGGTGTTAGTATGATATGTGGTTTCTGCCCATACCTTCTTAACAGGTTTCCAAATCATGGGACATTCTTTTTCAAAATGATCTGCACTATTGCACTTTGAGCATCTGAGAGCATTGCGACCTACTGGTTTTACAAAGATCCTTTTAAAATGATTTTTGTAAGCATCTCTTGTGGGTCTTTGTTTGATTCTTTCCTTCACTTTAGGAAAATCTATTAAATGAATGGTTTCCTTTTTCATTCCCAAACCAGATTTATTGAAATAAGGTCTTTGAACAGAGAGAATTTTTTCCAGTTTCTCAGATCCTATAGAAAATCTTTTGGAAATATTTGAGATATCATTTTTCAAGAATGCATTTTCTTTTAACAAATTATCTTCACTTTCTTTAAGAGAAAAACATTCTTGTCTAAACTTATCACTTTTTATTTCAAAATATTTTCCTGTTGTTTTAGAGCTTTTTCTTTCTTGAGTTTGGAAATTCTTTTAAGAGAAGTCTTAAGACTAAAACACAATTCATCAATATACTTTGAAACCTTAATAGGGATTTTGAAGTTACTTACCTCAAATTCGCTTCGAGTCGAATCTGTCTTGGAATTTGAATCTGAATCTGATTGAGCCATCAGACATATATTGGCATATTCATCATCACTTTCTTCACACTCTGTATCACTCCAGGTTTCAGCTTTAAGATATGTTTGATACTTTTCAGTTTTTCCTTTCTTCTTCCTCAGAAGGGGACAGTTGGGTCTAATGTGTCCCTTTTTTTCTTGCATTCAAAGCAGACTACATCTTTGTTTGATTCATCATCCTCAACTGACTTAGTCTGTTGCTTTTGAGAACTTTGTTTCTTTGGATTGAATCTTCTTCCTTTTCTGTTCAGCTTTCTGAATCTTCTTATCATGAGAGCAAGTTCCTCATCATCCATATCGTCTTCAAAATCTGTAACATCATAATCATAATTAGATTTTAATGCAATGGACTTCTTACCTTTAAGGTCTTCGTCTTCATTGATTCGTTCCACTTCATAAGACTAAAGAGTCCCAACCAACTCATCAACAGATAGTGGCATGATTCTTTAGGTCTCTCTGATTGAGATGTTTATGTGATTCCAATCCTTGGAGAGTCCACGCAGTAGCTTGTTTACTTTCATGGGATCAGAAATTGGTTGACCTTGGTTTTCAAGACCATTCACGATTTCTGTAAAGCGACTTAACATATCCGTTATAGATTCTCTTGGTTTCATTTTGAAGGCTT
>CM024720.1:19426064-19483530 GCA_014182545.1 Eucalyptus globulus
GTTGTAAGTCTCATGAATTATGGAAGTGTTATGTTGTGGTTTGTTTCCTGCTTTTCTATCCCGTATTTTACTGTCAGGGGTTTTATAATACGTTCCGCTTGCGCATTAATAAATGAATGGGGTCGGCGACACTACTTGGGAATGTCGCATTTGATCGACCGCAGTGGGATGTTGGCTCGCTCGAGGTCCGGGGCGTGACAAAATTCGTCCTAGATAATTAAATATAGACGGTTAAAATCCCTGTTCCTAGTACCGTAATTCCAGATCTAACCATCTCCAAAGGACCACGATTTCACCTACCTATTCTTGTTTTTATTCTCTAAATTTTTTATATGTTAAACCTCAGGATGTCCTTTACAACTTTTGTTGAGAAATCGAATTGAAATTTCAACAAAAGATTGCCTTACAGTCCATGCATTCATCAAGGGTGGGTACTAAAATCTCCAGATCCAGTCTTTCCAAATAATAACGATTTCACCCACTTATACTTGTTTTTTTTTGTCCCAAATTTGAGTATGCTATACTCCAAGAAGTCCTTTACAACTTTCATTTAGAGGTTAAATCCAAAATTCAACTAGAACATCACATGCAAGTCACTAGAACATCCAAGGTCGAGCTGTTTTTCTCAAGAACAGTACACTAGACTAGAGCACCACTCTTATAACTTCAATTTTTCACATTCTATACATCCGAAATTGTTACCATTTAAACACACACACTGAGCACAGCATGCAAGAGTATATCAAGGGATCCCACTTGCCTCCAAACCAAGCAAACGGCGGCGGGACACAGCGGGACACGGCGGCGACGAACGGTCGGCGGACAGACCTCCCTCCTTCTTCCTTTCTTCCTTTCTTCCTTTCTCTCTTCCTCTCTTTCTCTCCTTCTCTCTACCGTGCGACACACCTCTCACTCTCTCTCTCTCTCTCTCTCTCTCTCTCTCTCTCAGTTCCCTTTTGCTTAATCCGCCCACTCTTCCCCTCTAATTTTCTTCCCTTCATCATTAGCCATCATTAGATTATGCATGGCTTGCTACACTTGGCAACTAGGAAGGAACACATGGCATTTTCCATGCAAGGTGGGCTTCAATTCGGCTGGGCTTGGGCCAGCTTGGCCGACGGCAGCTCTTCCTTTCCCTTGGCCGCGGCCAAGCCCATATGGCCAAATGGTGGGTGATCGTGGGCTAGGTTTTTGGGCCAGCTTGGCCTAAGAATTTCGGCCCACTTCCCCTTTAATTATCTACTAATTTCCTCTACTTAAATAAATTCCTAACTTACAAAAATAATATGGCCATAAAACTTGTAGTCATAGATCCATAAATTTCAATTTATAACACACATGGCCAATGATAGAATTTTCTTCCCTATCAAATAATTATCCATTAAAAGCTTGGCCATAAATCTCATTGCAAATTATGGATCAAATGGCTACAATATAACTTGATGGTACTTCCATCATCTTTCCATAGGTTGAAATGTATCTAGAGGTTGCCATGAATTTTGGGATGCCACAAGTTATTAGCACCTGAATAATATATGTTAATGATGAGAATTAAATTAGATTTTTCATGCCAAATAATGAAAAATATTTTCCAGTTCATCTTCAGATTTCAATTAAATATAGAAAAAAAAATCGAAAAATAATGTCATTTTCGTTAAAAATGACTTATAGGAAAATATTTTCTAGAAATTTTACATTTTTCATGAAACAAACTGAACCTTGGAGTATAAAAACAAGGCACGACCCAATAATGTTGGGCTACAGTCCTTTAAACTAAGACCAAAAGGAAACAAACAGATCAAGCAAGCCTTTGGTTGATCCAGCGGATTACAGAAAACTGTCCCAATAGATTTAATTCCATCCACGAACTCCGGAGCCTGAATCGATGGTGATGGTCATCGAGACCATACCCATCCGGTGGTCCTCCAAAACCCACAACTTGGAGTTGTCAAGAAATGACACATGATCGATAATGTTTCTGCATTGGCGAAGCACAACTAGTTAATCTTGCGGTGTAGCTAGTTACCAATATAAAAGGCAACAAAAATTGGAAAAGAATCTGATAGTTCCATTTACACGGTCGACAGTGAAAGAAACAAAGGGGAACGACCTGTCTTAAAATTAAAAAGCAACTAGCAGCCACTTTCGTTGGGGCAAGATGCCTTAATTACTAGAAAAAGAATTCATAAAACATTGAATGATGATCTCAGATGAATTCCACAATCCCGGGTGTTATGGTTTGACTTCGCTCTCCGTCCATCGTATTAATGCATGATAAGCAAATCTCCATAACGTAAGACACCTAAAAATCGAAGTCCATCTGATGGCCTTTTTCTCATCAGAGAAACAAAAACATGTTGCTTCAAATCGATTCATTCACTAAGTAAGAATGTCATAATAATTGGGGACCACCTATGTGCTAGTACGTATTGTGCCGCTGTAAAAGATATTTCATTAAATGATTTGAAGAATTGTTTTTCTTCGCAAATTCTTTTGCGCTTATGAAGTCCATAGAGTTTGTCCTTGTGAAGATTGTCAATCATCTATACATAAATTTGACTAAGCTTTGATACTTTGTACATAAATCAGACAGAGTCATAATAGTTAGAAAGTTGACACGAAGGCCACTGAGGTTTGAGGGTTAGCCTTTTATATGAATGAGGAAGAGTTTCGATTTTTGAAGAGGCGAAAATAATCGGAATCCAATGGAATCTTGATATTTGGAAGGGTGAATAGTTGTATAGGTGAAAAATGATATTGTAGAGTTGTTCTTAAGTTGAATATAACAGTGCTTCAATATCGCAGAGCTGAAAATTGCAAATTTTCCTAGTGTTTTGGACTTGACATATGGAGAGCTTTGGAGAGAATGAAGATTGTAAAAATCACCGCTACCAAAATTTAGTAGAGTTGAAGATCGCATATCAAACAGAAGTTTAATATTTGGGTGATGACAAATTAGGCAGGTAGAGTTGTAGATGTCATCTATGATTAAATTTCAATAGAGTTTCAGCTTTTAGATGTCATCTATGATTAAATCCAATAGAGTTTCAATATTTAGAGGTTGCAAGCCTTCGGAGTCATGAGAATCCAACAATATTTCGATCTCTAAAATGGTGAAAGTGATGATGATTTTCCGTGCCTTGTATGCAGCGAAGATTCTGATTTCTGCAAGTCATGATCACTAGGTTTGTTGATTCAAATCTAACAGATTTGATGTTTGCAATGTAAAGATGAAAACAATTACTGGTTTATTATTTGAATGGGGGAGGATGATCATGATTGACTTGAAACTAGCAGTACCACGATATTTAAAGAAATGAAGTGTCAAGAAAATTTGATTGCTGATGAAGATAGAGCAGTAATAATAGATTTCTTTTTGCGCTTTGATACGTGCTGCCAATCAAAGTTCTTGAGGTATTATTTGTCTCCACTATTGTTGTTGTCAGGTTTAGAACAAATATACCTCCAAGATATATGTCAAAGTTACAGAGAAAATATTTTAGCAATTACTCAATTTCTTTATTGGAATTTTATTTTGAATGTGTTGTTAAAATTGACCGTGTGAAAAGAGATGAAAAGAGAGTTCCTAAGAAGAAGTTGTTAGTAAACAATTGTGATTATTATAAATAATGTATAATTTGGGTTTTATTCACAGACAAGTAGTCAACAAGAAAATATTTAGTGGTATGAGAGTGCCATGTCATAGGCTGATGTGGCGCACATTTGTCCAACTGGATCCACTACCATTTAAAATCCACAATTTTTCGACCTATGAGAAATGGCTATGAGGTCGATGTGCCAATGGTAAAGATCGGCCATGGATCGTTCCAAGAATCGGCCATGGACCGATTGACTTGACTGAAAGGGAAACCGAGGGATTAACCATGTTCTGATCAAAGAATCGGCCATGGGTTGATCAAGGGATAAGACACGACCTAGTCTAATAACCATGCAAGTGGAACTAAGCTGTTTAGTTAATGGATGACTACCTGACCATAATGGTTGATCAAGGGATGGTCATGTATCACCACGGATCAATGAGCGATCATGAATTGATCTCGACCGGTCATTTTTCGATCGCGGGTGATTTTACTAGGTTATGTACCAACCGTGCACAACCATAAGTTGACCCGGTGCGACTGTGTGTTGATTGCAGATTGACTGATCCTGTACAATCACATGACAATCGGGAGTCAACTTGGACTAGGCCTAGGGCTGGTCCACGAGTCGATCTACTCGGCCAGAATTAGTTCAAGGGCGGGCCATTGAGCCCACACCTTGGGCCATGACCTAGCCGAGAAGGCAATTTTTGCCTATGACTATCACATCAACGGTGGCTTTGCCACGAACCTTGGGTGTGTTGGAATGGTCAATAGGGGATGTACATAAAAAGCCCTTACCTTGTCCCGATTGCATTTCTAATGGCCTATTTCCCATGTTTGCCTTAATCTTTGGAAACGGACAAAATAGAATATTCTAGAACCCCTTGGATCATTTAATGAAAGGGGTGATCCATCACCTTAGGTGGCCTTGAGAAGATTTGGTAATCGCTACACAAGATTTTCCTTGGGATTTAAGTTGATGAGTCATAGCATAAATGGACTAATCAAAAGAAGACATAATAGAACATTCTAGAATACCTCATTAAATGCAAGGATGAGTCACCTTCTTAGGTGTTCACTTGAAAATTTAGTAATGATGGCTTAAGATTTTCCTTAGGAAAAAAGTAAAGGACTCAAGGGCTTAAATGGTCCAATTGGTTCTAAGACTAAAACTTGGAAAACAAGTTCTTTAATTTAAGTATGTGCTAAATATTTAGGCCTCATGATTAACCAAATCTAGGAATTTAATGAGAATGGTGAGTCAATGACTCAGGTGTCCATGGAAGATATGGTCATAATTACCATAAGATTCTCCTTAAAGAAAAAGTAGGCCAAGTCATAATAGCATGGTATAAGTGGTCTAATGGGAGGAAAACAAGTAAGTCTTCAATCATTCTTATAACCCATTAGGTGTGCTACCTTTCCAGATAGGCGTACCACCTTGCAATTTAGACTTGTCACCTCGACCTTATAGTCGTGCCACTCCAAGAAAGGTGATTGGGCTATTTGAACAAGTAATGATGAGGATGATGCCTATAAATAAGATGAGCCCCTCTTTCATTTTCACCATTTAAGCCCCCTTTCCTTTTACATGCCAATCTCCCATTTTCTCTCGGCCTTGCACCACTACCCTTCATTAGGCCGCTCGCCCTTGCTTTCTTGAGGTCCATCCAAGTAAATAAGATCCCTAATTCTCCTATATGATGGTAGACTTTATTGTTGAGTCTAGTTAGATGCTCACTCGTTCAAGCTGTGGGTATGTAAGATCCTTAGCATGGTTTGCTCATGTTTGTGCTTGAACATATGCTTGAGTTGTTCATGCTTGGACTGAGGCCAAGGTTCACTCAGGTTGAGTTCAACGCGAGACAAGGTCACCTAAGGCCGCAAAGCCTTGGGTCGGCATTAAAGCGTCCGGTTCCAAGTCTTGATCAGTATGGGGATAGCCCAAGCCCATGAGGTTTTGTTAAGGCATTAAGGCATGCCGAATTTATGCCTCGATTGATACGAGGACTTTGTGCTTAGCGTTTGAATCAAACCACAAACCAATGATCATTCACATCATAAAGTATGTTCACACTAGGTCGAAGCCAAGGTCCGTCGAGCTTAGGATCTTTAGAAGTGAGGTGTACCCACGCCTCAAGGACTTGAATTGGCATTGAGGCATGCCGATTCCAAGCCTTGTCTAGTGTCAGGATTGACGCTAAGTAATCAGTTCAAGTCACGGATCAAGAATCGTTCCCAACATATTGTATAGTGCAATACTAGGATTCATGGCACACATATATGAATAAACATGCCTTCAGGTCATGTATGAGTCGGCTAAGAAGAAATATAAGAACCGGCTTGTGTGATACACTTGTGTGTGCACTTAATGAGGAAAAAGCATCCGTTGCTACATGGCGTTGGAGGCGATGCCTCGTTCATTGAACGGGATGCCCTAATTGAGCTAAGATACCTAGGTCTTGAACTCAAAAGCCTTGAGAAACTAGCCCCGAGAAGCCTCGATCAAGCCGAGATGTCCTAATTGAGCCAAGAAGCCAAACAAGAAGTTGGAAGCCCCAGTCGGACCAGGAGGGCTTGGTCAAGCCAAGACGACAATAAAAAAAAAATCATTATATGCGTGCCGTATATGCATAAGTACGATATGTTGATATGTTTATCGTTAAGCCGACGGTAGTTTTACATGGACATCACGTATTTAGTCAAGGCATAGCAAGTAATTTGCTATTGATCTGTCATCGACATTGTTTGCGAGTGTTATACTTGTTAGGCTTTAATAATGAGATGTTGTTCTAGTAGAAAATTAGGAATTTTATTTACTGAGTCCATAGACTCACTCATTTATTTTTCAGACTTATAGGCATGGAAGTCTCATGTCAGTTTTGAGAGTTGTAGCTACGCTAGAGAGATAGAAATTCCCCTAGCTTATGTGGAAACTTGTAGTGTGATATAGAAGTGATATAGAAAGGAAAATGGCACTGTAGAAAAAGGGCTTGTAAATGTACTGTTATAATATAAAATAATGTGTTCCATATGATGTATGTCCCAGTCTTCCAGCTCTTGTTTGTCTAAGAAGTTATTTGTTCATGTTTCCACATGTGCCTATTAACAAGATAAAAAAATCCGGACAGCAACGAGCTTGGGATGTCGCGAAAATAACCCCTGTTGCTTATGACTCTAGAGATGGAGTTGGGGTCATTGCAGTTTTTTGGTATTAGAACAGGGTTTATTACTAGGAGTCATAAGCTGCATTGAGAGTCGTGGGATAGTTAGTTAGGAAAAATTCCACGCATGTGATTGCTTTGTTTGATAGATTTTCCTAACGATGAATCAGAATTACTAACCTTTTCTTGTGCTCGAAGAGGAAATATCCCTAGGATTCCTTTTGTTGTCCTATTAATAGACAACATGAGTGCTTGGGATCAGGTGACTTCGAAAGGAAAGTCAAAAGAGGACCACCGACTAGACGGAATTTTGCAAGCGTTAACAACCATTGGAAGTGTGATGGAGCAGTAGGCTCAACAACAATTAGCCTCTAATTCCGTCAATATCTCTGTGCCTAGTAATGGGAATGACGATAGTGACTATCCTGTGCAAGGACCGGTTGAGCAATTCTTGAAGCTACGGCCCTCGAGATTCGTCGGGACGGGATATCCCAAAGAGGCCTAATCTTGGATCAAAGAAATAGAAAAGATATTCATGTTTTCAAGGTGCTCAAACAAAGATAAAGTAACATTGGTAGTATACCAATTACAGGGTAATAATGCTAGTTGCTGGTGAGATGCGACAAAAGGAAGAATATTTCTTGAAAATACTCTCATAACTTGGGATGCCTTCATCTAGGCTTTCAATGGAAAATATTTTTTCGAATGTGCTCAAGACAAGAAGATGGTGGAGTTTAAACAACTCTAGCAATGGAACATGACGTCGATCAATATGAGGCAAAAATTGCCGAGTTGTCAAGATACGCTCCTAGACTTATCAAAGATTCTGTGGATAAGGCAAAAAGATTCCAAGATGGCTTGAAGCCAGACATCCAGAGCCAACTGGTGCTGTTACATCTCAAAAACTATGAGCTGTATGAACGAGCCCAACTAGTAGAGAAAGATTTGCTGAAGCGAGCTACCACAACAACTTATCAAGGAAGGTCTTGTCCTCCAACCTCTCAAGTCAACCAACATTGTGACAAGAGGTCGATACAGGAAGGAGAACGTCCCCACAAGAAGAATAAGAAGCTAAGACTCGTTTCCACTCCGAATGAGATATGCTGCAGTTGTAGGAAGGGGCACGACAGTGCTCTTTGTTTGGCTCGAACATGAGCTTGTTATGGCTGTGGTCAGCAAGGCCACATGATAAAAGATGGTCCATAGTGACAACAAATGATGTTGCTGCAGCAGCCATAGACGACACCACAAAATGGAGTCCCGCTGCAAGATAATCGTCTTTCGGCCCAAGGAAGAGTATACACACTTAGGAGGAAGCAGGAAATTTCAAGACCATGGAATGAAATACTGTCCACTGTAGAATGTAGAGAATATAGGATTGTTATATGTAATAAGAGAAAACAGTAGACCTGATCGAGTTCGTTATGTAAGATTTTGACATCATCATAATGGATTGACTCAATAAGTAGCGAGCATTATAGATGCTACAGAAAGCCCAACTTCTTAATGACGACTACCAAGGTCATTTAGAAATGGTGGAAGATAAATCAGAGTGCGCAACGGAGTTGTGATCAACTCGAGAGTGCTACAGAAAATTTAAGCATTACAGTAGATGGATGGTCAAACAGAGAGGGCCATTCAGATGTTGGAAGATATGTTAGGAGCTTGTGTTATCGACTTTAAGGAAAGTCAGGATGAGCACCTACATCTCGTCGAATTTGCTTATAACAATAGTTATCAGCAGAGCATTGGTATGGCTCCATTTGAGACACTGTATGGTCGAGCTTGCAGAACTTCAGTCTGTTGGAACGAGGTTAGGGAAAGGAAAGTCACTGGTCTAGAGCCAGCCTTACTCATGATGAATGCCTTACAAGTAAGTAAAAATGGGCATTAGGACTGCTTAAAGTAGACAGAAAAGTTATACAAATAGATGATAAAAACCTCTATAATTTCAAATAGGTGATTATGTTTTCCTTAAGGTATCACCCCTAAAGGGTCTGTTTTACTTTGGAGAAAAGGGGAAACTAAACCTAGGTACTGTCGCAACCTCCCCGAAGCGAGTTGGACCACCTAAGGGTTCGGCTAATGGATTGCTAAGCCTAGACTTAGCTAGAGCTCTCCCAAGCCCATACCAATTCGCGACTTAGGTTCAAATTCTTAACATGCAATTGATTTTTCAATTAGGAGTCGCCACTAATCTATTTTTGGTGGGTCGATTAGAAACCCAAGTAAAGTAATGGGAGAATTACTTCACTCCTACGAACCAGAGATTAAATGAGTTCGAGGACTTGATTACGCTATATTTCTTTAACGCTCTTTCGGTACCTTTTCTCTTTTATTTCAAAAAATATTTTCAGGCAGCTTGAATTGATTTTAATTTATCTTCCTAATATATGAGGTGATCATGCGGGTGCACAAACCACCAATTTAACACCCAAGAAAGCGATGAATAAATTGCAGGACTTACCTCATAGTAACGAAAGCATCTACAATGTTAGATCAGAATTCACATCGACATTCTAAATATGATTTCTAATTAACACGCAATTTTTTTTTTGTTTTCACTTATTTAATGAGGATATAATCCATCTGCAATGCAATGCTTCTAATCTAACATGAAACGATATGACATAATAACATGACCTAAGCTACATGATGCAAATGAGATGTTTTTGTGTTTTCTTAATAAGCATGCAATCTATTCTAAATAATGAAATTGATTTATTCAAAGACAATTTTTTAGGTATTTTCCATCAAATTCGAAATTAAAATTGTTCAATAATTAGATGTGCAATCTAAACTAACAAAATGACCTACTTCTAATGATGGGTAGTTTCCAATTAAATGAACCTAGCAACAATCACTAAATGATGTGTATTTCATGAACCTAATTCTATATGACATGTGCATGAAATTTTTTTTTTTTTTAAATGCAATTTATCCTAGAAAATAAAAATAATTTATTCCAAGACATTTTTTTTATGAGAAATTAACTTAAACGTCACGATAGTAATCAAAGCAAGATTGATATCCAAATTGACGAACCATATCTCGCACATGAGATTAGGTTGGCCAATTTTAAATAAATCGCAAATCGAATCTTGAGCGTGAGATTTGATTGGTGATTTTTCAAGCAATTACGAGTCAGATTTGGCGCGAAAATCGGACTGTCAATCACAAATTTCACGGCTATTTCATGTCGAACATTCTCAATCTTATATTAAGGAATAATTCTACTAAAAAAGTAAAGTAAAATAAAAAAACAAAATAAAATAGGTAAAAAAAACTACCTAATTTGCTTTTTCTTTTTTTTTTCCTTTTGTTTTGCTCCCACGCACGGCTTGGCAGCTCAATCAATTGAGAGGGGCAACACATGTTGGAGCTCTGGCAGGGGGAAGACGCCGGCAAGGAGCTCCGGCAAGACCACAATAGGAGTCGCGTGCGGTGCGGTGGTGCTTGGAGAAAGGCGAGCACGATGGTCTTGGCGCCGGGTCACAACAGAGGATAGAGCGACTCGCGGGACAACTCGGCGTCGACTCGGGCTCGGGCGGAGGAGCGGGGAGAGGCGGAGTGGCGCGGTGGCCCAGCGGAGTGACGAGCGGTGTCGAGCGCCGGCCGGGCGAATTGAATCACCGACGAAGGTGACGGGAACAACAAAAGCGATGGAAGATGGCGAGCGAGGGGCGGAGCCGAAACGCAGCGGCTCGGGCAGCGGGCGTCGAGTGAGCAGCCGGAGTCGCAGGTTGTTGGCTTAGTGCAACAGCGACGGATAGGACTCGGCGGTACGGCGCCGCGGACGCAGCCTGCGGCAGGACTTCGGTGACGGGTGCTACAGCTTGCGGGGCGTCACTCGTGGCTTCGAGCGGTGGGTGCGGGCGCGAAGGAGCGGCGAGGCAACAGCCGCGGGTGGAGAAGGAGCAGCGTCGGATCGTTGTGGGGCTGGTGCGCACAGCAGGCGAGGCGGCGCGCGACGGAGGTGGAGTTGGTGGTGCGGCGGTGCGAGCGCGGCGGCGCGGGTGCGGACATGAGCAGCAGAAACCAGCGGAAAGTCCAGCGAAGAAGAAGAACAATGTGCGCTTCTCCTTTTTTCCTCTCTGCAGCCGCACGTCCCTTCTCCGTCTCTCTATACTTTCAGTGTACCCTTTTTTTGTTTCGGTTCAACTCCTATGCCTGACTTCTTTCTTTTTTCTTTTTTTTTTTCTGACAGACTCTCTATCTTTTTTAATCTCCTCCTCTCTCTTTTCACTTCCCCCTTACTTCATTTTTCTTGGTTCTCTCCGACGAGCATCTCTCCCTTTTTTAATCTCTTCCTTTCTCTCCACTCGTGTGTCTCTCTACGGGCTCTCTCTTTTTTTAATGGCTCTCACAAACCTCTCCAGTGAATTTTTTCGTTCCCCTCTCTCTGACTTCACCCTCTTGCTTTTCTCTAACGAGACTCTATCTCTCTTAATCTCTTCTTTTTTTCACTCGTCTATATGTCTCTTTGCAGGCCTTTTTCATAGATTTTTCTCTTAACTCCTCTGGCCTTCTCCTTTTACGTTTGCACTCCCAAGCCTTATTTATAGGCTCAGACTTCACCGCCTCACGTTGCCGAATTCAGTGTGAATTGAGAATAGCCGCAACTTTTTTTTCACATCCACATACAAGTTAGCAAGTTGAACCTTGCTTCCCTGTTTCTTGAAGACTCCACTAGCTGCTATAACATATTATAATGTGTGCCCCTTCTTTTGACTTTCTTCTCCAGCCGATTTGCTCTCCAGGAAGGAGAGAATTCCTTGCAACAACTCACTATAAAATATTATAAAATTGTGACCCCTTTCTCTTGCGTATCTTCTCACGTCTTCTCCATTTTGTGCATGCATTAATGAGGGAGAGAAAAAAATGGACGCTCATGGATTCTCTTTTCTTTGCTTTCTTCACGCTTGCGGCTTCTTATGCGGATACTTGTCCAATTGGCTGAAAAGTGCGGCTGAGAGATAAAAATTAAGCTTAGAGTTCTTTTCTGCTCAGGCTCTCTCTATTTTCTTCTCTGCATGTTGCCCCCCCTTTGATGGGCGTCCCACCGCCTTTGTGTGAAAGAGAATAGCTGCAACTTTTGACTTTTCTTGCTTGTTATTTGCTTCAGCAAATTTATCGTTGCTTCACTAAAGTTGACAACCCACACACTTGAGACTTGAGAGAGTATATTATATAATATATTATGGGCTCCTTTTGCTCTTATGAGGCCTTCTCACGTCCGCCGAATTTGTGCATGCATGTGCATGCATTAATGAGGGAGAGACAACGGACGTGCAAGAACTTCTTTCCTCTTTTTTTGACTTTCGCTTTTGCGTGTTTAGGCCAGCGAAGGGAGACCATCCTTTTGTGCATGCGAAGAGAGACCATCCTTTTGTGCATGTAATCGACCGCGAGCCCCCACTTCTTGTTGCCTTTTTAGTATCGATGCAAATGTGACTACATGAAATGCAATTTTACTATTTTTTTTCTAGGGGTTAAAGATTAATCCATAAATTTTTTATGCAATTAATTACTAAATGATTAGTCAAAATTTAGATGTCAACAGGTACATAGGACCATTTGAAATCCTAGAAATGATTGTGAATTTGGCTTATCGATTGCGCTGCCATCGAAACTTACTCAAATACATGATGTGTTTCATGTATTTATGTTAAGAAAATATGAACCTGATCCGATATACGTTTTAAACTTCGATAAAATCGAAATAAACGATAGAGGGTCATATGTGAAGGAGCCAGTGTGGATCATGGATAGAAGAGAGCAAGTGAAAAGAAGTAAAGTCATATCCTTAGTAAATGTCATATGGCGACACCATAGAATGGAGAAAGTAACATGGGAAAGCGAGGAGACCATGAAGTGTAAGTACTCGCACCAATTCTAAGAATCGGGTGCGTTTTGAAATTTCAAGGTCGAAATTTTTTTTATGGGGAAGAGTTGTAACATCTGCAATTTTTCGATCTATGAGAAATGGCTATGAGACCAGTGTGCTAGTGGTAAGGATGGGCCATAGATCGTTCCAAGAATTGACCATGGACCGATCAGCTTGACCGAAAGGATAACCGAGGGATTAACCATGTTCCGATTAAAGAATCGGCGATGGGTTGATCAAGGGATTGGCCATGGACGTCTAATGACCATGCAAGTGGACCTGAGCCGCTTGATCAATGGATGACTACCTAACCAAAAGGGTTGATTAAGGGATGGTCACATATTACCATGGATCGATGGGTGATCATGAATCGATCCCGAGCGATCATGTTCCGGTCGTGGGTGATTCTGCTCAGTCATGTACCAACCGTGGACGACTATGAGTCGACCTAGTGTGATCGTATGTTGATTGTGGATTGACCAATCTCGCACAACCACATGACAATTAGAAGTCGACTTGGACCAAGCCTAGGGCCGGTCCAAGAGTTGATCTACTTGGCCAAAACTTGTCCAAGGGCCGGCCATTGAGTCCACGCCCTAGGCCACCAACCTAGCCAAGAAGGTAATTTTTGCCCACTACTATGACACCAAGGGTGGCTTTGCCACGAACCTCGGATGTGTCCGAATGGTCGATAGGGGATGTACACAAAAAGCCCTTGTTCAGTCCCAACTGCACTTCCAATGGCCTATTTCTCACGTTTGCCTTATTCTATGGAAATAAATGAAATAGAACATACTAGAACCCCTTAGATCATTTAAAGAAAGGGGTGTGAGAAAATTTAATAATCATTATTCAAGATTTGCCTTGGGGTTTAAATTGATGAGTCATAGCACAAAAGACCAATTAAATGAAGACAATAATAGAATATTCTAGAACATCTTATTAAATATAAGGATGAGGCACCCTTTTAGGTGTCCACTTGAAGATTTAATAATGATGGCTTAAGATTTTCCTTGGGAAAGAAGTAAAGAACTCAGGGGCTTAAGTGGACCATTTAGAAGAGAACTTGGTAGAACATTTTAGAAGACCAAAACTTGAAAAGCAAGTTCTTTAATTTAGGCATACGCTAAATATCCAAGTCTCATGATTAACCAAATCTAGGCATTTAATAAGAATTGTGAGCCATTGGCTTAGGTGTCCATAGAAGATATGATCATCATTACAATAAGATTCTCCTTGGAGAACAAGTAAGCCAACTCATGATGGCATGGTATAAGTGGTCCAATGGGAGGAAAATAAGTAAGTCTTCAATTATTCTTATGAGCCATTAGGGCGTGTTTGGTAACGATTCTGTTCCCAAGAGTAAATTCTGATAAGAAATAATTATTTTTTATTCGATTCCCAAGAACAGATTCTAAGCATTTTAAGCCGTTTGGTAACTATCCAAAATTTCTGATTCTGGAATAGAATTGCGTTTGTTACCGTACTCATTGATTCTATTACAAATCAATTTCTTTTAATTTTTAAATATTTTTTTTTTTTTTCCTTTTTTTTTTTTTCTATTCTTCTTCTTCTTCTTCTTCTTCTTCTTCTTCTTCTTGTGGCCGGTCGCCAGTCCGGCCCTCATCGGAGCGTCGTCGGCCGAGCCTCACCGGGGCTAGGCGAGGCCCTCCTAGCCACCGGTGGGGTTGGGCGTCGCGAGGCTTGCCTAGCCCCAGCGAGGCCGAGCCTCTTCAGTGGCCCGCCTGGCCATCGGCAGGGCTGGGCAAGCTTCGTCGGTGTCTAGGCTTGCCTCTAGCGAGCTCGCCGGACCGGCGTGCGGCGACCAACGACGGCGGGAGGCAACGGGTGGTGGCGGATGGCAGTCGCGGGATGACCGAAGGAAAGAAAAAGAAAAGTTGGTTTTGATTCTCAAATTTGTTTTTACGAACAAGAATCGATTTTTTTTTTTTTTTATTCTTGATTCAACTCCAAATCTATTCCCCCAAACAAAAATTTTTCAAATGCGATTTTGTTCCCAACCGATCCTTTAACAAAAAATCGGGATCCTAAGACTTTGTTTGACACGTTGCCAAACAGCCCCTAGGTGTGCCACATTTCCAAATAGGTGTACTACCTTGCAATTTAGACTTGTCACCTCGACCTTATTGCTATGCCACTCCAAGAAAGGTGATTGGGCCATTTGCATAAGTGTTGACACTTAAATTCTGGCGACCCGTTTAGTCATTTATTGTATTAAAAAATTATGGATTAATTTTATCCCTGAAAAAATAGTTAATTGCATAGCATATAGTTTTAGGTGCATTTATTTTTAATTTGCATTTACATTGGGCCGGTGACGGATGGGTTCAAATTGATGCTTCAGAAACTTTAATTTGATGAGTCGGGCTAAGCTTACGAAAAGAGTAAATTGGCCCAAGCCCGTATCCTTAGGGAGATTTTACGGATTTATCTTTGTGAAATTTCAATTTAAAAGCAAATATTGCGTTTAAAAAGGTAAATATTGCATTTGCAAAAGAAATTTTTGTGGATATGGTTTTGGAAAATTAAAAACCATAATCTATGGCCTATAAATAGATTAATACGCGTAGGATTTTGGGGGGCACACATTGAATATACAGCCGCACAAAGGGGTTTTATTTTTTACCACGTCGGGGGGGGCTTTTCTTCGTTCGAGGAAAAAAAACACAAAAAAGAGAAGAAAGGTTTTCCCTGGCTCTTTCGTTCGTGCCTTTGAGAAAACAAAAGAGAAAAGCAGAAAAGCTTGAGGAAAAGTAAAAAGAAAAGGAAAAAGGTGATTGGACACATACTATTCATCATCTTCTCCCCTTTGCCGACTCCGTTTTTGCCCTCCCTTTTGCCAGCTTCGATTCAGCTCCGCCCCCCTGCGACGGCCGGCTCCGCTCTGCTCCACCACACCAGTGCTGCTGCTGTGCCTCCGGCTGCCCTCCCCCCGCGCTGCTCCACCGCCGCTCCACCAGCAGATCTTCTCCGGGCTGCGCCTTCGGCCTCTGCTCGACCCGGTGCCCGACGCTGCCTGCTGAGTCGCCGTCACCCACCGCCTCTGCTCGCCGCACCGACGCAGCCCGGGGCCGAAACCCACCGCGATTTCGCCTTGCTGCTTCGCCGTTCCGCCCTTCGCCACCGCGCCGTCGCCCCTGCAGTAGCTTGCGCCTCCAACGCAGCCCCTGCCTTCGTCGGAGATCTGCTCCTACCCAGCCCAGCGCTTAACATCGCCTGTTGCCCTCCGCCGTCGACCTTGCAGAACCGAGCTCGAGCCGGTCGCCACACCTCCGAAGCCCACGATCTGCAGATCCCGAGTCGCCGATCGCTACCGCCGCAGCAGCCACCTCCGCGTCCATCACCGCTACTGTAGCACTACGTCTCCGCCTCGCTTCACCAGCGACGACTCTTCTCCGCCTCGGCCGTGCTGCTCTGCCGTATCCGACGCGACGCCAGCAGCAAAAACCCAGAACCGGCGCCTGCTGCAGCCACAGCCCGACGCCGCTCCTCTGCCCGTGACTCAGGACCGGTCGCCGAGGTCCGACGCTTTGCTGCTCCCGGCGACCCGATGCACGTCCGAGCGACGAACCAACTGCAGCTTGCTCCCAAACGCCAGACAGCAGCCCCCTGCCCGCTGGTCAATGTTGCTGCCGCCGGTCCGCCCGCCGCCCTCACCGGAGCTCCAAACGGCGACCCATCCAACCGCCGGCTAACCCTAGTTTAGGAGGCCAAAATCCTAATTAGGTAGATTTCTTATTTTATTTATTTATTTAGTTTTTATTATTCATTTTGTTTCTTTATTTGAAATAATCACCACTTATGATGAGATATTTAACGTGAAATAGCTTGTGAAATTTGTGATTGTTAGTCCGATTTTCGTGTCCGAAATCCAACTCGCAATCACTTAAAAAAATCAAATCTGATTTCCTTCGTCCGAGATTCAATTCGCGATTTATGTAAAATTGGCCAACTCGATCTCAATGCATGAAATATGGTTAAATCGATTTAGATATCAATATTGCTTTTAATTTGCTGTCATGTCACATAAGTTAATTTTAGTTCCTTAAAAAAATCAAAAAATGTAGGTTAGAATTAGGTTTATTTTCTGTTTTAGGGTTTACATATTTAAAATAGGAATTTTATTTCGAATTAAAAAATAAAAAAATCAAAAATCAAAAATCAAATCAAATCAATCAATTTGGGCTGCTAGATTTTTTTTTTTTTTTTAACTTGGATTACATGTTTAATTATGTGACAATTTTAAATTTCAGAAATTAATAAAAAAACAACAACAAAAAATCATCATACATATGTCATATAGAATTATGGCATCTCTTGTACGTCATTGTCATTGCATATTATGGTAAAATTGCACTTAGTTTAATTCTAGATATTTTTTTTTTAATTTATTATAAGTTTAGATATTTTCTTAGATAGATTGCATTTTAGGATTACTTAGGTTAAGATAATATTTTAGTTTAAATTTGGATTTGGCCTAACCTAATTCCTAATGCAAATTGAATAGAATCTTAATCTAGTTAGATAAGTTTCATATTTTTCCTAATTCCGAATTTCATAAAAAAAAATACAAAAAATGTCTTAGAATAAATTAGTTCCATTCTCCAGGATAGATTGCATTTTTTTTAGGAAACATAAAAAATGTCATGTAAATGTCATATAGGATTAGATTCATGAAATTCACGTCATTTAGAGATTGTTATTAGATCCATTTAATTAGAAATTGCATGTCATTAGAATTAGGTCATTTAGTTATATTGCATTGCATATTGCATGGTTTTTGTTAAATAAGTGAAAAAAAATTACATGTTAATTAAAAATCATATCTAGGACTGTTGATGTGAATTTTGATTTAACAACGCATATGCTTTCGTTACTATGAGGTAAGTCTTGCAATTTATTCATTGCTTTATTGGATGTTAAATTAGTGGTTTGCGCACTTGTATGATCACCTCACATGTTAAGGAAATATATTTAAAATCAATCCAAAATGCCTGCAAAAATATTTTTTTGAAAATAAAAAGAAATGATACCGAAAGGGCGTTAAAAGTCTAGTGTAACCAAATCCCCGTACCCAAAGTCTCTGGTTCGTAGGAGTAAAATAATTTTTCCATTATTTGACCTATCGAAAACTGATTAGTAGCGACTCATAGATAAAATCTATTTACATGTTCAGAATTTTAAACCTAAGTCGCGAATTGGTATGGGCTTGGGAGAGTCCGAGTTAAATCTAGACTTAACAATTCATTGGCCAAACCCTACGTGATTCACACCCGAAAATTTGGTCGTGACAACAAGTAATGATGATGATGATGCCTATAAATAGGATGAACCGCTCATTCATTTTCACCACTTGAGCCCCTTTGCCCTTTACACGCCAATCTCCCCTTTTCTCTCGTCCATGCACCACCGCCCCTTATCAAGCCGCTCGCCTTTGCTTTCTTAATGCCCATCCAGGTAAGTAAGATCCCTAATTTTCCTTTAGGGCGGTAGACTCTATTGTTGAGTCTAGTTAGGTGCTCACCCATTCAAACCATAGGTTGATGTAAGATCCTTAGCATGGTTTGTTTATGTTTGTCCTTGAACATGTGCTTGAGTTGGTCATGCTCGGAATAAGGCCAAGGTTCGCTCAGGTTGAGTTCAACGTAACATAAGGTCGCCCAAGGCCACAGAACCTTGGATCGGCATTAAAGCGTGCTGATTCCAAGTCTCATTCGTTGTAGGGATCACCCAAGACCACGAGATCTTCGATCGGCATTAAAGTGTGCCGTTCCAAGTCTTGATTGGTATGGGGATAGCCCAAGCCCACAAGGTTTTGGTAAGGCATTAAGGCATGCCAATTTTCTGCCTTGGTTGGTGCGGGGATTTTGTACTTGTTATTTGAACTAAGTCACGAACCAAGTATCATTCACTACATGAAGTATGTTCATGTCAGGTAGAAGCCACGGTCCATTGAGCTTAGGATCTTTATAAAACGAGGTGTACCCGAGCCTCAAGGACTTGGATCGACATTGAGGCGTGCCGTTTTCGAGCCTTGTCCGTGCGGGGGTCGACGCTAAATGATCGGTTCAAGTCACAGATTAATGATCGTTCCTAACAAGTTATATAGTGCAATACTAGGATTCATAGCACACACACATGAATGAGCATACATTCGGGTCATGTATAAGTCGACTAAGAAAAAAGATAAGAACCGACTTGTGTGATGCACTTGTATATGCATTTAACGAGGAAAAAACGTTCATTACCACCTAGCGTTGGCGGTGATGCATTCTTCATTAAACGAAATGCCCCAATTGAGCTAGGATGCTTGGGTCTTGAGCTTGGAAGTCTCGAGAAGCTAATCTCGAGAAGCCTTAGTCGAGCCAGGAAGCCCAGCAAGAAGCTAGAAACCCCAGTTGAGCCGGGAAGGTTTGGTTGAGCCAGGATGATGGTAAAAAAAAAAAAAATCATTGTATGCGCGCCGGTATATACATAAGTATGATATGTTGATGTGCTCATTATTAAGCCGATAGTAGTATTTAATCAAGGCATGGTAAGTGATTTGTTTTTAATCTGTCATTGACACTATTTGTGAGTGTTATACTTGCTAGGCTTCAATGATGAGATGTTCTCCTAGTAAAGAACTATGAATTTTATTTGTTGAGTCCTCGGACTCACTTCATTATTTTTCAAACTTGTAAGCATGGAAGTCTCACATCAGTTTTGGGAACTACCGTCACGCTAGAGAAAATAGGAATTCATTTAGCCTATGTGGAAACTCGTAGTGTGATGTAAAAAGGAAAATGACCCATAGAAAAAGGGTTTCTAAATGTATTGTTGTAATATAAAATAGTGTGTTCCATGTGATGTATGTCCCACTCTTCCAACTAGCTTGTGTAGAGAGTTATTTGTTCACGTTTTTGCATGTGCCTATTAACAAGTTAAAAAGAATCAAGACGGCGTCCAACTTGGGACATCGCAAAAATAATTCCTATCGTTTGTGACTCTAGAGATGGAGTTTAGGTCATTACACACCACTCGACAAGTGACAATTGAATTAAAATTAAATAAAAGTAAATTTCTGACCTCGCGGGATCATTAATGTGGAGCAGCTTTTGGGAAAATTTTAAACATCCACCCATATCTCTCTTCAACCTTCGTTCATGGTTTTAGAGGAAACCTTCATCCTTCTTTGTTTTCTCAGATCTCACGTTTTAGACAAGAAAAAACCCTCTTCTATTTTTTTTTTTTTCCAGCTCTTACGTTGTAGAGCGCCGCCCGACCCCGTGCTTGGATGACCTCCATTTTCGCTTTGAAGGTCACTGCTTCTAAGACCTTCATTTTTGCTTTAAAAACACTGCTTGACCACCATGCTTCAAAGACCTCCATTTTCACTTAGGCTGCGTTCGTTTTACAAAAAATTGACCATCTCCGGAAAATATTTTCCCAAAGTCATTTTCCAGGAAAATGGCTATATTTTCCGGTGTTCGGCTAATACTTAAATTTTGAGTGGAAAACATTTTCCACCGTTCGTTAACTAATTTCTTTCTTTTTCTTTTTATTTTTCCTTTTCTTTTCCTTCTCCTTCCTCCTCCTCCTTCCTCCTTCTTCCTCCTCCTTCCTCCTTCCTCTCTGCTGCCGCACGCTGATGGCGAGTCGACCAAGATCCGGTCGCCGAGATCCGGCGGGCTGGGCGGGCTCGAGCCTCGCCCGAGCTTGCCGAGGTGCGAGCCGCGAGCTCGCCGGATCTGGCGGCGGAGCTCGGCTCCCGATCAAGGCGAGCCGAGCTCGCCGCGCCATCCCGCGAGCTCACTGGATCTGGCGAGGCGAGCTCCGCCCCAAGCCGGCGAGGCTCCGCCTCGCCCGATCCGGCCGGCCCGAGCTCGCCGAGCTCGAGCGAGCTGGGCTTCCACAGATCGGGCTAGGCGGAGCCTCGCCGGCCCGGGGCGGAGCTCGAGCTGGCTCGCGACCGCGGCCGGTTGCCGGTCGCTGTCGGGGCCGGCCACCGGCCAAGCTAGGAAGAAAAATGAAAAGGAAAGAAAGAAAAAAAAAAAAAAGCAGAAAGAAGTTGTGGAAAATGTTTTCCACTTTTCAGAAGTGGAAAACATTTTCCTTAGCTTTGAATGTAAATTTTACTGTTGATGGAAAACATTTTCCTTGAGTAGTTGATTTTCCGTGAAACGAACATCGGAAAATCCGGAAAACATTTTCCTGGAAATTATTTTCCGTAAAATGAACGCAGCCTTAGAAGACCACTGCTTCGAAAATCTCCATTTTTGCCTCGAAGATTGCTGCTCAACCACCACGCTTTGGAGACCTCCATTTTTTCTTAGAAGACCGTCGTGGTTCAAAGACCTCCATTTTTGCTTCGAAGACCTGCATCACTTTGAGATTGCAGAAGGTCAGGCGGGTGAGCTCGATATTGAGCTCCAATGTGCCTCGCACTCAGTAGCCTGAAATTAGTTTGACTGGATTGTAGTGATGCGCCTGTAATACAGTCTCACATTTGTTTGGTACCTAGAATTTTTATTGTTCAGTGCTAGAAAAATTTGTCTGAATATTTGTTGGTGATTGAGATTAGAATTTAATAACCCATCAGTCGAGTTGATTTTCCAAACAACACGCTGAATATAATAACAATCATAGAAAGAAAAAGTCAGTGCCTAGACCCCAACGACTTTGTTGTTCCATGAAATTCCTCCGGATTGTAATTTCTCTCGTTCCTTTATGAACTTTGTGTACTGAGGAGTTTTCCTTATGTAATTTATCCTACGGGATTTCAAGGAAGAGAGCCAGCTGGATCTCCCAATGTGGTCATGGATAAAGAAAACATGTTGATTCTCTCTTCTTGTCCTTTGGCCTAAGCTTGCACAGATCATACTGAGAAATTCCAACAGCTAGTATGGATTAGTGGCGTTTGAGAAGAGCAGGTGTATTGCAAGAGGGTCGGTGATAAATGAAGAGCATTCGGTTGATTGGTCGTCAAAAACAAAGAGTTGCATAGTGACCAACAAGCTACCAGAATCCTAAACTAGAGGTCACGAATCTTTGGCAATATGTATAAACTGAACATGAACATGATTTTCCATCTGCTGAAGTTGCAGATGTAATTGTTACTCTTCAAGCTTCCAACTTGCGGGCCTTGAAATAAGTTAATTAAAGGCAAAAATTGTGAAACTGACCTTCGTATCTTCCACATCCAAGTTTAGATTTTTCCAGGGTTTCAATCTCCCGTACTTATCTCGCAACTTCCGCTACCGTTATACTGAAATGTTACCAAAAAGAAAAAATCTTCATTTTAATTAGCTGAGGAAATGTTTCAAATGCCTTCAATTTAATATTTTTATACTGAAATACTTTCGCACATCCCATGTCTAAATTCTTCTTTTGCCTAAAATATCTTTAAACCAAACACACTATGGTGAACTTTCCCAGCAATTTTAGTAAGAGCACCTGTTTGGAACGAGTTCTGAAACACCATATACACAGAAAAACACATTCTTCCCGAAATCAACATACCAGTAACCTGCTCACGAGATATTTTTTTCAGCCTTCCAAAGCTCCAAATTACGATGAAGCGTTTTCTGTTACATTCAACTTATAAGGGGTAACCGACCAAAAAAAAAAACACTTATAAGGAAGGGGTACATGATAGAGAACCATTGTCTTCTTGGCCGTAGCAAATTTGCTCTCAACCGTGAGTTAAAAAAAAAAAAGCAAATAAATTGAAATCGGTTCTTCTAAGCGAAATCTCAAACACATCCATCACCGCCAAAAAAAACAAATAAGCAGAACAAAGCTTGAACTAGGAACACAAATCAGTTCTTCCAAGTGAAAATGGAGGAGAGGAATGGAGAGGGGAGGAGCTAAGTTAGGGTTCGACGATCTGTGATGGAAGCCATTCTTCTCTCTAGTCTGCCCTGTATCCAAAAGTTCTAAGCGGCATTGGCGACCTTCAAAGCGAAAATGGAGGTCATCTAAGCGCGGGGTCAAGCGGCGCTCTACAACGTAAGAGCCGGAAAAAAAAATGGAAGAAGGTTTTTTCTGGTCTGAAATGTAAGATCTGAGAGAGGGAAAGAAGGACGGAGGTTTTCTCCATGAACGAAGGTTGAGATAGATATTGGCAGGTGTTTAAAATTTTCCCAAAAGCTGCTCCACATTAATGATCCTGCAGGAGGTGAGAAATTTTACTTTTATTTAACTTTAATTCAATTGCCACTTGTGAAGTGTGAATCCTGCTAGATAAATGTGCTCCACATTAGCCTATGGCGTGGCACTCTCATCCTATTGAATGTTTTCTTAACGTTCAACATTTTTTTGGAATAAGTACTTTATCATCAATCATCATCACTCTTTATGTTAAAAATAACTTCTTTTTATAACCACCAGTAACCTCTTCTCATAACTAATAGTTACCTCTTTTCTATAATCAAAAATCATATCTTCTCGTAATAAAAAAATCATCTATTTTATTTTATGATAACAAATTATTTTCACATAAAATTCATCTTCCCAATACCTATTAGTGACTTTAATTCAAAAATCTGGATATATCCAGAGTGTCATAACTTATTAGAAAATCATTCTTTAATGATGTTGCTTTTGTTTTGGAAGTATACATTATAAGATTGACTAAAGATGATCTGTCTCATTTCGAGCTATATCCAATAAGTACCATACCTTGGTAAGTGTGAAGAACCCAAATTTACACATAATGACTTCGGAAGGGCTTCCTCCTCCAATTAGGTTGCAACCATTATATCACACAAATTCGGACCCACTAAGAGTAAATTCTAATACCATCTTCGCTTTGTCCTCTATAAGCTTATTTCCGATGATATTACACTGAAGCAATTGGTATTATTTCCACAAACATACATGAGCAAATTCGATTTTCTGTGAATGAGAGGCTTATACTTTGGGTGATAGTAGTGTGTGCACATAGTTAGACCTTTTGACACTTGCTGTTCCGGGAATGAATTGAGTGGGAGTGGAGTTGGTACAAGAGTGGCAGCGAGCCAATATGCATTCATCCGCAGAACTCGGTATTAGAC
This sequence comes from Eucalyptus globulus, assembly GCA_014182545.1. NCBI lineage: Eukaryota > Viridiplantae > Streptophyta > Magnoliopsida > Myrtales > Myrtaceae > Eucalyptus > Eucalyptus globulus. The sequence continues at coordinate 19,449,775 of CM024720.1, forward strand.
AATTACGAGAGTGTCAAACCAAAGCCTCTCATCCTAGCACCAGAAGGAAGCTATAATGCACTATGATCCAAGGAATATAATTGTACAGGACAAAAAATCCTTAAATCAGTTGCTCTTCGCATCGACAATCTCCGATCAGGTACCTTCTGTAGTTACTTTCAACTACTTTGATACCCTGGATCTGAGAAAAATTTTCCTGCTTGTCGGGACTGATCAGCATCTCATTGAAAAGATTCTTGATCCGACATATTTTCATGGCATTGCCAAAACATTTAGAAGGCTTCAAAACACGACGGTTCTTTGGCTACTTTGGCAGTGGTGTGGGTTGGTGAAATAGGAAGAGCTTTCAACAGCAGCCGCGATGGTGTTGTGTGTTTCAAAAGCAGGAGGAACCCATACCCACTGGATCCATTTCCTGATAACTCAAATCTTTGTTTGGGTTTTCTGGGGAGAGGGCGGGGGAGATAGTCCAACAATTATAATTCATCATTCTAATTGGCAACTAATATAGATTGGAGGACATAAAAGGCACAAAGAACCAAAATGTATATCGTGAAAGGCATTGAACTAAAGAAAAAGAAAACTTGATATTCAGCAAGAACCCCTAGAGATGACAAGGGCCAATTGATATGTCGCTTTTACAGCTATCAGTGCCCTGCATCTTTGTTAGTTGGTTTATGTAGACGAAGTCTTGAAACATGTCATTTTTCTGACAGTTTTCCTACTATGTTGTCTCAATTTTGGATAGATTGCCTCATATTCTGCCCCTTCAATGTTTCAAGGAACCTCTCAAGAAGATATTGTCTTCCTACAATCTACTCTGCAACCTCCGAAAAATGTGAGTTATTATTTCCCTTGAGCTACTAGATAGAGAAAAAGAAACGTTACAAAGTTGTAGTAGGAGAACCAGCATTTTTAGGTGAAAGTCAGCAAGCTTATACTTAAAGCAAGTCTGTCTAGTATAGGGGCCACATCAATCAGCCACAGATAAATTATGATCTAGTCCATCTTTCCAACCTCAAACTTAAGGCCTCAGAGCAATTCTGCTGAGGAGGAGGACATCCGAAGTTCAAAAGATTATCGCAAGGGTACATAAGAAATGGATAACTTGCAGCAGAATAGCAGGCATCAGCTTAGAAATAGGCTAGAAAGTAAAGTAAAACTTCAGCTTGTATCATCTATACATTTCTTAAGATGTCAAAGTCGAATCTTTTGCAATTGAAAAATCATGTCTGACTTGTGATCATCTCTCTCTGTGAGAAAAAAGAAGACAAAGATCATGCCAAAACAATGCATCTGCTCGTACAACTATAAGAACGTGATGATCATCCATCGAAGCAGACACATACTCGAGTACAAACACAATTGAAATGACGAGCTTCCACTCTGAACATGACAGCGGAACAATGACAGCAAGTAAAGGGTTAAAAATCCAATTTCTGGGAATAGGTGAGAGTGGTGGGTATTCAAATAGTTGTGTACCAATCATCGTTGGAGTCACTAAATAGTAGTGAGGTAAGGGACCCATATGAGTTGATCAGCATAATGACTATGAACACAATACCAAACAGAAATCATAACCAATTATCAGTGCTTTCATATTTAATTCCTCATATACAATGTTATGTCGTTCCTGCTGGAAATGGATAGCAAACTCGAAACGGGAATCCTAGCGGCTTGTTCTACTTCATCAGAGAACCGATATGCAATCAGATATTCCTATTTGCGTATCCAAAGAGAAAGCACAATAGAATATTACAGAAATTAATGGCAACAAACACGTACAACTTTTGCGACGAGTCACATTTGAGATCCACCTGCTAAAACCTTGACCAGATCTAATGGTCGTCTTCTCTCTTCCTATCAAAAAGCCCCTCTCATCAACGTTAGCTATGTATCGAATGGCTTATTTTTCCATGCGACGCATAATCAGGTTTTAGCCCAAAGAAGATAAAAAATCTAAGAACGGAGATATTCTTTGCCAGTGATCGAGCAAATCGTAGCATATTTCAAGCTATGTGAATGCGAATCGCAACTCTTCTCCCATTTTATATTTTCTCATCTCGTTTTACGGCAGAACAAGCCAAGTCTTCGAGTAATTAGAAGGCAATTCAAGTCAATAGCAAATCCTTTATGTTCAAACAACTAATTAAGCTGACTCGACTTTTCAATGCTTGGACATTTTTCTCTCCTCCTTTCATTCCGTCGGTTCCGTGCCCTCATTCACGCTTCTTCCGTATCCTCTCTCTATCTATAACAGATCAGACTTGTCAAATCGGAACACGAGACATCCGTTGATCGTGTCACATCGGTGTGTAAGAACGGTACGTTTATCAAACAGATCACACGCGTGAGCAAGTTTCTTAACTCCAAAAGAACTCCTCACCAGTCTTCATAAGATAAATGCAAATCATGGACTATGACAGATGACACATTCAATAGTCGAGGAAAATTCTCTTGGAAAACAGGACTCACGTATACTTAAGATGAGCAGTTACTAACTCCCGGATTGGGACATTATTCAGCGGATAGCGACGGGGGATCATGTGTTTGGGTATTCTTCAACAACGTCGAAACCCTCTTGACGACCTCCTTGACAAGTACCTCTTCATGCCTGCCAATTGCCAAATAAAGATAGAAGTAAGCGGAGTTTCCAGCAATAAGGTTTGGGTGGGAATGAGGATAAAGTAAGTACCCCTCGGCGACTTCCTCCGATACCCATCCTGGCAGGGACCCAACCTCCTCGAGAGCTTGCTTCCACCGAGCGTAAGTACTTCCGTCGACTAGCTTCTCATGTAGAAGCATGCCCTCTCCAAAACAGTGCGACAGGTGTCGCACGTGCGAGGGATTCACTTTATAGAAAATGGGGATGATCTTTTGTCCCTTGCTTTTCTTGCAGTCGACCATTTGAGCGAGCTCATCGAGGCACCAAGGGGAGGAGGAATAGTTAGGAGAGAGAATCGGAATGGATATCTCGCAGCGGCCGATGGCATTGCTAATCTCAGTACTAAAATCTTTACCTATGAGCGAAGGATCATCGTGATTAAACACTCCGATTCCTGACGCCATGAGGCTGGCGTAGAGGTAACCAGCAAGGTTGTATCGAGTATCGGGGCCACGAAAGGCCAAGAATACTTGGCATTTACTTTCTCTTCTTATCCTCTCCGAAAGGAAAAGATAAACTGCGATTTCAGCGGGACAAAACCAAAGCGAGGATGATAAGATGTGTAGCCACTACGAAAATGCCCAAGATTGGGGGAAATAGAATTGCGACATACCTGATCCTATGAACAGGGGGAGCCGTTGAATCCACATCTTCTTCAATTCGCTAGAAACCTTGGCAACCACCATTTGCACCAGCTCTCCTTCATGCCTGCCCACACACATATATATAAAACCAAAGTTAGGCGTCAGAGTTTGATGCCTACCTTTCCCCTAATTCTGGAATTCGCACCCAAATGCGCAGAGGTTCAGATCCGGAATCGGAACAGATATAGATCCTTAGATTCGTAAATAAAAACATACATACCCATCGGCAGTGCTCTGTGATAACCATCCTCTAATCCTCGCTACAGAAGTCAGCGCTTCCTGCCATTTTAGCACATCTTCTGAGCAGCAATTGATCTCATGTTCACGGAAAGCCTCATCAAAGTCACCGCGTCGGCGACCTAAATCAACAACATCCACTTTATAGAATACAGGGAGTACTAATTTGTCATCCCTTCCGCGGCAATCCATAATCTCGGCGAGCTCACGGAGGCACCATCTACTCTTCACATACCCTTGGGAGATGATGGGGATCGCGATCCTACTTTGAGTGATGGCCTTGGAAAGCTCTGTGCCTATCTCCTCGCCGAGCGCGAGCTCTTCGCTGTCCATGAACACATGGACCCCAGCATCCGCCAGCCTCTTGTAGAGGTGATCGACGAAGCCGGTGCGAGCGTCTGCGCCTCTGAAACTCAAGAACACGTCACAGCGGGTTTCTAGGGCACCCATCTTCTCCTTTGTTCTCTTCTTTGCTCTCCTAACTTCCCCTCTCTCCGTTGGAATCGAAGTCTCGAGCTTTTTATCGCGTTGGTCTTTTTTTTTTTTTTTTTTTTTTTATGTGTCTTCTTGATTATTCAATGGGGGTGAATAGTGTTCCTTTTTTTCTTTTCTTTTTTAAGTGTGAAAACTTTTATTTTAACGCACCTCGTTTGTTTTTCTTTGTTGATTTTTATCGCGTTGGCCTTTTTTTATAGCGTGAAAACTCACTGTTCTGCCCACCACCGTACTGCACGCCTCTTTTTATTATTATTATTCGTTTTTATGTGTCTCCTTGATTATTCAATAGGGTGAATAGTGTTTTTTTTTATTTTTTTAAGCATAGAAATTTTTAGGATGTGTTTGATAATCATTTTATTCCTGAAAATAATTTTTGCTTAAAAATAATTTTTTTTCCTATTCCCGAAAATAATTTCTAAGTTTTTAAAGGCAATTTGGTAACTATCCAAAAAAAAAAAAAAATTATTCCATGAATAAAAACCGTGTTAAGTATGACTCTTAAATTTTTTTTTTGTTTCTTTTAGATTTTTATATATTTTTTTTTATTTTTCTCTCTTTTCTCGGGCCGACGAGCCTCGTCGTGGTTCGGCGACGCTCTTGTAAGGTCGCCGGTCCTCGTCTAACCGGTCGCTGACCATGGCTGACAGCCAACAACTGGCCAAAAGGAAGAAGAAGAAGAAGAAGAAGAAGAAGAAAAAAATAGACTTGATTTTAGAATTTTTTTCTACTTCTTAATTCTATTCAAATTTATTCTTGAAAAAAAATGATTTTTTTTTTCTTGAAAATTAAAATTTTACCAAACGAATTTATATATTTTTTTTTAATTTCGAGGAATAAAAAATAGAATCAAACACTAGTTAGAGTAAAAATAAACGGTCGTTTGTTTTGTTTATTGATTTTTCTTGACTATTCAACGTAACGGTCTTATTATTCTTCCCCCTAATGCCCGAGGCTTGACATAATCTGACTCGTGGTTTTAATTCTCTGCTAAATAGAGAACTATACCAACAAAAGCAACTCTTGAGAGCAAATGAATGTGCACGAGATAATCTTCCTTTCTAAGTAAATAAAAAGTTATAGCTATCGAAGTCAACTTTTGATCATTATTAATAAGTTGCAGGCTCAGTCTATGATAGTAAAGTTTGGTTAAAGCATAAGTCATTAGTGAATAAAATTGTCAATAACTCAAAGGAAATTGATAATTTTTTATCAAAGTTTTCGTTAGTCTAATACTTACATAAATCATCAATGAACCACCCACTAAGCAATTGCCATTGATCATTGCAAATCTTGGTAAGTATTGAAGCCGTGCCACTCGTGAACACGCCAACGGATTAGTTGAAGATTAAGATGGCGGATCAATAGAAGCACATGATCGCTGGCGTAATTATGCAATGTAATCTTGGGGTGGAATATAAAAGCCACGTTGTCATCTTCGCAAAAGTTCTTTGCACAATCGACTCATTCAGCGTTCCATCTTTGCAAATTTACTTTTCCTACTCCATTTTCCTAATTTTGATTTTTTTTTTTTTGTTGGTTTCACTTTACGCACATCTAACTCCCATTTTTCAGACTTTTATTTTTCTTTTTATTAAGAGCATGGGAGTCGAAATCTATTTATAAAATTAAATTGTCCCCTATCAAGATTGGGATTTTTTTTTTTTTGTCAAGTATCAAGATTGGGATTGAACCGGCGGTTTTATTATCTTAGTTTAGACCTTCAGAAAAGCCCAGGAAGAACCGCCTTGAATGTCTGCCTCCTTCACAGCACCTTCAGATCATCCCTCAGAAAGCTGCTCCTTCCGGTAAGTTCCTCTTCTTCTCTTGTTACCCCTCACTTTCTTCACGCCCTTTTTCCAATTTATGCACTTTGGATTGAGAGTGAAGAATTGGGCGCTGTTCGCTGATCGGAATCCGAGTGGAAATCGGAGGGTATTGGGTCTCCCGTCAAAAAGTTGGAAACTTTGTGGTAAAACCAGGTCCTAAGAAGATATCTTTTAGCGAGGAATGCGGAGAGGCTCTTCTATCTGGGATCGATTTATTAGCTGATGCTGTTTTTCTGCTTCTATAGGACATCGAGTTGTGCGGATTGCCTGTTCTAAAATTCGTGTTTATGTGGTTTTAATCGTGGAATTGTTTGTTTGTTTGTTTGTTTGATTATTCATATATTATTTTGTTGGGGGGTTGGTTTGGGCCGGAATGGGATTAGTGTAGTGGCCGTTTGGACAGAGCGGGAGACATTGTGCTTTTGCTTATTAGTTTTGAGGGAGCTGGCTGGTCTAGTTTTGCGCAACGCTCGTGAAGGCATATGTGCAGAGCTGTGCTCTTTTAGCTTGGGTTTTGCGTATGAACTTTTCCTAGTGTCAAGAGGGCAATGCTAGATGTGTCTTGCTTTCCTGATTCCGTCATTAGTCTTTTCTTATTTTTCTCTTTTGGTGCTTCGGTCCCTATTCGGCAACATGGACTTGAATTAATTCGGAGAGTATCCTTAGATGTCCTATTCACAGGAGATAGTTACTGGACACTCCACACACCCAATAGATATTTCCTCGATGATCATACGTATGTTACGGTACCTTGCATAAGATCGATGCAGATTATATACAGGGTATGTTAATCCAGATGCATGACAAGTGTTCCTCTTATGCTTTTCCGGAAGCACACCTACAAGCTCATGCATATTTAACATGCATTTACGGTCACTTTTGACATGGTCTATTTACTGATTACTGCTGTCCAAATTACGCTTGTCGAAACCAACAATATAACTAACTAGACAAGCTCTATTGGTTGATTCTGTAGGCTAACGTAAAAAAATAGATTTTAGCAAAATGTTTCAGCATGTAGCGTTTTGCGCTCATTCGAAAAGTTAATAATTTGTATGTTCGTGGCATAATAGCATGACGACGCATATAATCGTATCACACAACTCTGAAATCTGAAGATGACATGATTTTTAGCATGTGACATGACGTGTTTGATGTTTGATAAGTTTTTAAGATAATATCCCGTATATATAGATCTGTGAAAACTTTTAGATGTACAGCAATAGTTAAATGTATATGATTGTGGCTTGTTCATATCAATAATATATCGACTTTTTTCGCTGACATTTCCTAGTGTGTTTACATGGGTTGACGCACTTATGATACACATGCTTAAGTCTTGTCCAAAACCTGTTGCACATTATATATTGTAGGCGATCCGTAAAAGGGTGGAGAAAGTCCAAAAAAATAGAGAGACAATGGATGCCGAACACTAGAAGCCCGATGTCAGTCTTTCCCAGGACAACTGAGGTAAAATTTGTACAAGTGCACAGTCCGACTGATATTTCGGCTGATGGAGTTGGATGATTTATCAGTTTTCTTGTCAAGAATATATGTTTCGGCTAGCATTTTCATATTCTGGCGGATTTTGTTTTTCTTTTCATGTTATTGATGTATTTAGAGTGGTAAGAGAATGCCCTTTTAAAGAAAAGTTCCTCACAACAAAGAATATAAATTTGTCTGATCAGTCATTCCTCAACTGACCCTAGTGTAGATTTATGTTTTTTCCAGTGTTATTCAGAATGTGGATTGATTCTACCATTATTGCCTAATTGGTTTATCTAGTTTCATTTTTCTTCAGGATGCAATGTCGTCCTCTTTCAGTCTGAAACTCTGAAAGTCATAAATGATGGTGTCACAATTGCCAGAGTGATAGAACTTTCAGATGCAATCAAGAATGCCGGGGCACTAGAGGTTGTTCATGGTTGATAGTTAATTGTCTCCCAGAAGCTTGCTTTCATGCTTATACTCTTAAAATTCTATTTTGGCGCTCAAATGCAGCTACTTCCAGGTAGCTGGCCTCATGAATGACTCAGCCGGTGATGGCATAACCACCGCAATTATCTTTACACGGGCAATTATCAAATTTGGGATGATTGGCTTTTTTTTTTTGGGGGGCGGGGGGGCGGTTTGCTTTGTCCAAGATAAGAGTTTTCTAAAATTTCTTGACCATTTTGCAGCTGTGGCTTCATCTTCATCTTTTGAAACCTTTGTTCTAGTCGAAGAGGTAATGAAGGTGGTGGATTTTGCTTTAGGTTTGGAATAACATGGAGTTGGATGATTGTCTTGTAGCAAAATGTGGAAAGAGTGTTATTCATTTCTTATGCTCTTTTGCGAGCTCTACATCTTCCAGATTCCGTCTCCTAAGGGAAAAAGTTTCCAATTGCATTTATCAACAGATCCTGGGCCTATTGAATGCATACGAATCTTTCAATAAATAATACCCCTTTTTACAATTCTTCCCTTAGGTTTTTGTCTGCCATTGATTAGGGTTATATGTCATCCCATTTCATTACAAACTAGGATGGATCTCTCGTGGAGTTTGAGAATGCTAAAGTCCTTGTAATAGATCAGAAGATTTCTGAAGAAATTTAGGAGAAATTACTCTTGGTTTTATTCTCCAAAGAATATCTAATTACATGAGGCATCTAGCCTTTTTATAGCTGCTGTTTAGCTAATTGTTTGCGCTAACTACCAAAGCAAAAAACCTGATATACTAGCGCCATAAATCTGGTTAGTATCTGCTGGTTGCAACAAAAAAAAAAAAAACAGCACCATAAACATAGGAAACAAATTCCTAAAAGTTAACAAACAAAATCTGGAAAATCTAGAAACAAAATAACCACACTTCTACTGTTAACTAGAAAATCCGATTATGATTTTTAACACTCCTCCTCAAGCTGGGTTATGAATGTCTATCATACCCAGCTTGCACCTTAGAGTCTTGAAACTATTTCTGGATAAAACCTTGGTCAGTATGTCCACTGTTTGATGATTGGTTGGAACATGCGAGAGCTTCAAGATTCCTTCATCGAGTTTTTCTTTGATGAAATGTCGATTGATTTCTATATGCTTTGTTCTATCATGATGAACCGGGTTCTTGGCAATCTCAATAGCAGCTTTGTTGTCACATAATAATGACATAGGATCGGTATTAGTGAATCCTAGTTCATTTAAGATTCTTCTCTGCCATATGCCTTCACATATTCCTTGACACGTTGCTCTAAACTCTGATTCAGCGTTGTTCCTAGCAACAACGGGTTGCTTCTTGTTTCTCCAAGTAACCATGTTACCCCACATGAAGGTACAATACCCTGTTGTCAACTTTCGGTCCATGAGAGATCCAGCCCAGTCTGCATTCGTGAATATCTCCACATTTCTCTCATTCGTTTTTTTAAAGTAGAGCCCTCTCCCAAGATTTCTCTTCAAGTACTGTAAGATTCAAAAAACTGCCTGCATATGTTGGTTGGTTCATGTATCTACTAACTATATTTATTGCGAAACCAATGTCTGGCCGAGTATGCAAGAGATAGATTAGTTTGCCAACTAATTTTTGATACCTCCCTTTGTCCGTTAATGGTCCTTCTTCCATCTCGGTTTTATTTGTAGAATCAATGGGTGTGTTAGCTGGTTTGCACCCAAGCATGCCAATTTCCTTCAAAAGATCAAGAGTATATTTGCGTTGGGAAATTGCAATTCCTTTCCGTGACCAAGCTATCTCCGTACCTAGGTAGTATTTGAGTTGACCTAAGTCTTTAATCTCGATTTCTTCTGCCAATATATTCTTCACTTTTCCAATCTCCTCCAAATTGTCACTAGTTAGGATTATATCATCGACGTATACAATCATTATTGCTCTTCTACCTTCAGCGGACTTCTTGACAAACATTATATGATCTGTTTGACATTGGGTGAAATTCAGCTTCTTAACGACTCTTGTTAACCTCTTGAACTGAGCACGAGGTGATTGTTTTAGGCCGTATAGGGATTTCTTGAGTTTGCACATTTTGTTGAAGCTCTCTTTAGCGTCAATTCCTAGTGGAACCTCCATAAAGACTTCTTCCTCCAATTCCCCATTCAAGAAGGCATTCTTTATGTCTAATTTATGTAGGGGCTAGTCCAAGTTAGTTGCAAAGGAGAGCAACACTTGAATGGAGTTTAGTTTGGCCACTGAAGCGAAGGTTTCTTCGTAGTCTATATCATATGATTGTGTGAATCCCTTAGCAACCAGTCTTGCCTTGAAATGATCAACACTACCTTTAGTATTATGCTTAACTATAAAGACCCACTTATATCCCACCAATTTCTTTCCGGCGGCTGGCAATTCTATATATTCCCAAGTATTATTCTTCTCAAGTGCATGAATTTCCTCAAGAATTGCTTTTTTCCACTTGGATTGAGCAAGTGCCTCCTGGATATTCTTGGAAATTTGAATGTCGCTCAACGTTGAAACAAATGCATTGTATTTAGAAGATAGCTTTTCACAAGACACAAAATTGGTAATGGGATGTTGAGTGCACTGTCTCCTCTTTCCTAAGAGTAATGGGCTAATCAAGATCATCAAATACAGCAAAATTTTCTGAGTTTATAGGAGCATTACCTTCATTTATTGTGGATCTTGAACTCAGGTCTGTCTCTTGAGCCGGCTTTGATGTAGTATGGTCCTCCAACTCCTTTTCAGCTTTCCGCCTAGGATAGACAATTACCTCTTTATTTTTGTCTTGTGTAGCATTTTGAATAGGTAGACATGAAAGACTTTCGGATGTTGGATAACTCTCGGATGTTGCAATGGGTAGATATGGAGGACAAGCAGAATTGATATTTATTTGTTGTGACCCGAGTGAATGAAAAGTATCTCAAAAATAATATTCCTCACAACTCTCCCCTTGAATGGTATTTTTGGAGTGAAAGGGCTGGTGCTCAAAGAAGGTAACATCCATGGTGATATAAAAACGCTTTGTTTGTGGGCAATAACACTTATATCCACTTTGATTTGGAGCTTATCCTAGAAACACACATTTGAGGGACTTAGGATCTAGCTTGCTACGATGTTGCTGATTTATATGAACAAATGCTGTGCAACTGAATGCTTTGAATGGGATATGTGAGGCAAAACGAATATGTGGGTAGGTACGAAGTAGACTCTAAAATGGTATTTGGAAATCTAGGGCACGGGAAGGCATACGATTGATGAGATATGTGGCTGTCAACACTGCTTCTCCCCAAAAATGTTTAGGAACATGGGTGGCTAACATAAGAGAACGAGCAACTTCCAAAAGATGCCTATTTTTCATCTCCGCTACTCCATTTTGTTGTGGAGTGTCTACACAAGAGCTAATATGTATGATACCATGGCTATTTAAATATGACCTGAGTTGTGAGTGGAATTATTCTCTCTCATTATCCTTTTTGAAAACTTGGATTTTTGTGCTGAATTGGGTTTGGATCATTAGCTTGAAGGTTTGAAAAATTTGGCCAATATCTTATTTTTCTTTCATTAGAAAAATCCAAGTGAGTCTTGTATGATCATCAATGAAAGTAACAAACCACCAAGAACCAAAAATGTTATTAACACGAGAAGGTCTCCAAATATTGCTATGAATCATGTGAAATGGATGAGAAGACTTATAAGGGTGCAAAAGGTATGAATTGCGAGTATATTTGAATAATTGACACATCTTACATTGAAATTTTATTGAATCTTTATTGAACAAAGAAGGTAGCAACCTTTTTAAGTACGAGAAATTTGGATGACCTAACCTATAGTGCCACAATCTTACGTCACTCTTTTGTTTGGCACGAGATGCTACACATGACATATTCTTGTTTTTCCATTATGAGGCATTAACTCGCAGAAGGTAGAGGCCCGCATCTATCTCAACATTGCCAATCGTCATCCCCTAGTTCAAAACCTGAAATTCACATGAGTGTGGGAAAAATTTAGTAATTCAGCCTAAATCTTTGGTTAACTTGTTGATGGAGAGAAGATTATAACTGAGTTTGGGAATAAATAATACTAAATTCAACATTATATCTTTTGAAATAACTACTGATCCAACACCAGCCACCTTTGAGCAAGAACCATCAGTAATTTGAACACTAGTGTCATTTTGACATGGATTGTACTCGTTGAACACCGTGATATCTCCAGTCATGTGGTCGGATACTCCTGAGTCTACAACCCAAGAGGTAATTTTCTCCTGTTTAGCACTAAAGGCATTTAGAGAATTATCTCGTTGAGCTATCGTTGTTGTACTAACCCCTTCTGAATGGGTTGCCTTCTGAACTGATTCTTGTAGTAGCTTTTTTAGCATCTCCAGCTGCTCTTTGTTGAAGGGACTCGAATCTACCGAAGACCGAAGCGATTGTTTCGGTTTGGACTACGTTGCTTATGCTCTCTTGATTTTGAGGAGGATGTGAGGCTGATGGCTTCCAATCATCTGGCCAACCATGAATTATCCAGCATGTGTCTTTTGTGTGATCCGTTCGTTTGCAATGATCACACCATGGACGACTACCCCTTTGCTAGTTGTTGTTGTTTGATTGAGTGCCTCGATTGTAGGATGGTTAAGATCCTCGAGCTATTAGAGCAGAATTTGTTGGATTGGTCTAGTCGTTTGAAGAACCAAGCATCACATTTCGCTGAGTCTCTTTTCTCTTGACCTCAGCAAAAACTTCTCGTACACTAGGGAGGGGCTTTATGCTCAGAATTCGTCCACGTACCTCATCAAGCTCTTTATTCAAGCCTAACAAAAATTTGTACATGCGTTCTCGATCTTGAATCCGCTTGTACCGCTTGCTATCTTTAGGACAACTCCACATCATATGTTCCAACATGTCAAGTTGCTGCCAATGACATATGAGTTGGTTGAAATAATTAGTGACATAAGACTCCCTTTGCCTTAGGTCATGGAGAATGCCCTTGATCTTGAAGATGGCTGAGGTGTTATCTTTGTTTGAATAAGTTTCATGAATAGCATCCCAAATCTCCTTTGCTGTCTTGTAGTACATGAAATTCTCCCATGTTTCATTTGTCATTGAATTCAGCAGCCAGCAAGCACATCATCATGTTATTTTCCACCTTCCATGTTCGATAATTTGGGCTTGTCTTCTCAGGTTGTACGACAGCTCCAGTTAGGTAATCTTCTTTACCTTTTCCGCAAACGAAAATCATGACAGAATGGGACCATTGATTGAAGTTGTGACCTGTAAGTTTATGACCGGTGATGAGAAGAGTTCCACCTTCGGATACATTGATAGGTTGGCTAATGTGATGAGAGTTCTGAGCTCTAGGGTCTGAGGTTTCACTCTCAACCTCGCTTGCCATGGTAGCTCTAGGGTATTTTCTCATGGTGGACACTCAGAAATATGATAGAAAAGAATGGTCCAGGATACCATGAAGAAATTTAAGAGAAATTACTCTTAGTTTTATTTTCCAGAGAATATCTAATTACATGAGGCATTTAGTCTTTTTATAGCTGCTGTTTAGCTAATTGTTTGCGTTAACTACCGAAGCAAAAAACCCGATATACTAGCCATAAATCCGGTTAGTATCTGCTGGTTGCAACATAAAAAGCAGCACCCTAAATGTAGGAACAAATTCCTAAAAGCTAACAAACAAAATCTGGAAAATCTGGAAACAAAATAACCACACTTCTACTGCTAACTAGAAAATCCGATTGTGATTTTCAATAATTTCAAATGTCAAGGAAAAGATTCCTTTGCTGGAGAAAGCAACTCAATTAAGCGTCCCCTTGCTAATCATTGCGGAGGATATCGTTAGGCAAGTACTGGAAACACTTGTTGTGAACTAAATCCAAGGCTTACTGAATGTAGCTGTTGTGCAACGTCCAGGATTCGGAGAAGGAAAGAGAGGTGTCTTGTAGGACATTGCTTTATTGACAGGTGAACTTGTAAAGTGTGGCAACCTTTGTTTGCATGCTATCTTAAGTTCCTTAAAGAAGCACTCTTATTCAAACTGCATGGTGAGTATTTCCATCATCAAAGCACATTTTCTGTTTTCTATTTTTTTTGTTCCATTAACATTGTGATAACATCATCAGGTGCTGATTTTCTCTCTGGAAACTTGGGTCTAGCTCTTGATGGTGTGACCTCCGATCAGCTTGGCATTGCTAGTAAAGTAGACATTGGTAGTAATTCAACTATCATAATTGCTGATCCTTCCACTAAAGCTGAAATCCAGGCAAGGATTTCACAGATTAAGAAGGATTTAGCCAAAACCAATGGTGCATACTGTTCACGAAAGCTTGCAGAAAGAATTGCCAAACTCATTGGTGGAGTTGCTGTAATTAAGGTTTGCAAGACATGACATTCCTTTGGAGACAATTTCGCATTTAGTCTATTTCAGCACCTTGTTTGAAGAACTAAAGATGTACAAAGCTCATGAAATATGAGATCCCTTGATGTCCTCAGAGATAAGATAATTACAATTATTCGTGGAAATCAAAATTCTTTATTGCCTGTGAGTCCATCAGAAAGTTCTATGAAGGTGACTTGGTGTTGTCATTATGTATAAATATCTCAAAGATCTTTATTTCATATCAAGCAATGCGGATTCAATTTAGGTAGGAGCACATACTGAGGTGGAACTTTAAGACTGGAAACTCAGAATAGAGGATGCAATGCAGGCCACATTTGCTGCGATGGAGGAGGGTATAGTACCTGGTGGTCGTACAGCTGATGTACTTCTTTTTGAGTATATGCCTGTGATAAGGAGCAAGATGAAGATCAAGAGGAGCAGATTGGTTCTGATGTCATAGCAACAGTATTGTCTCCACTTTTTTTTTCTTCATCCCTTTATGCACATAATTTTTGGTGTAGTTTAAATTCCAATGAGTAGTTTGAAGGAAATGAGGTGGTTGCTGCTCGACCAAATGCTGTTCATGCATTCCTAGTTTGGTCCAGTGTGCATCCTTCGGCACCTTTGCTCTCTCGCTGTGCAGTGATTGCCTTTTACGATGTACAGTGATGAACCATTGTAAATAAGTTGATTGTGCTCTACTTATATTTAATAAAGCATGAGCCAGCAGATCTATCAATTGGTCTATGCATTAGTTATCAATAGCTTGCGACAACATTGTGCCTTCAAATTAAACCTCTCTAAAAAATTTAGTGTCCAGTAAGATTTGGGAATGGTGGTTTTTCATGTCAAATAAAATGTTCAAATTGGCAGGAGTAGTTGCCATGGCCAGTTCAATAAAAGCGAGACAATGTAGACAAGGCCTGAAGCTTTTATTGCCTGATATAGGGGTGTGCACAATGGTTATGCAGTGAATATGCTCTCTCTCTATCTGTTGATCACTGAATTCTGAGGTCAACTTTTTCTCAGTTGACCAGAGTAACAACCCCTCGTGTGGGCTGGAGGCAACTGTGCTTTACTTTTTCTTGTGAATGATGAACTGGCTCATGTCTTCAATAATTCATTGGGTATTCTAAGGGGAATGCATCAAGTGGAGGATCATCTCTATCATTTTGCTGTTGTTCTGGAGGTGTCTTTGTTCTTATAGTTGGTCAATAACGGATTGTAATTGCAGGCACTCCTTGCTCCAGCGAAAGCCATTGCAACTAATGCAGGAGCAAATGGCAATACCGTAGTGGTAAAAACCCGAACATCTGGTTGGGAAATCGGTTACAATGCAATGACGGGGAAATATGAAGATCTTCTCAGTGCTGTAGTCGTAGATCCATACAAGGTTTCAAGGTGCGCGTGACAAAATGCAGCCTACATTGCAGGGACAGTCCCGACAACTTAAGCAATATTGGTGGAGAAAACAAAGAAGCCCAAGCCTCCCATTCCACTTTGCCTGGAATTACACCTTAAAGCAAAAGGAATGAGCGGATGCTTCATTGCTCAGGATAAATGCCAAGTCAGAGCCCTCCTTGATAAAAAAATATCCGTGCTCCATGGATGCGTGCATTTCAAAATGAAGATGGGCATGACATATTTTGGCGAACTGGAGATGTGTAATCTCACTTATCTGGCTGGTCTCCGAGATCTGGGGCTGTCATAATTGAAGTAATCAAGGTTGGATATCCAAAGCCGGATACTTTTTCTGAATTGCTTGATAGCAGTTGCATTTCTGCAATCTGTGCAACAAGTGAAAATTTCTCTGGCACACATATTTTTCAAGATGTTGTCTAGTGTATAATAACTAAACAGCGTAGTGCCTTGTAGTTTTATGTGCTTACTCAAAAAGTGGCAACGTAGCTAAGTGTGAGGACACCGTAAGACAGATGCAGCAATCTGGGCTCGAGCCAGATATTCACATCCTCAACAACATGTTGAACCTCTATGGTCGATTAGGACAATTTGAAAAGATGAAGTGTTGAATGCAATGGAAACCGGGCCATATGTAGCCGATATGACCACTTATAATACACTGATCAACGCATATGCACGAGCAGGGCATTTGGAAAAAGTCGAGGAGCTTTTCCAGATGATTCCTATCAAAAGGTTACAGTCGGATGTCGTGACTTGGACGTCTGGACTTGGAGCATACTCGAGAAAGAAGCTTTACAAAAGATGTTTAGACATTTTCGAGGAAATGATTGATTCTGGTTGTTTCCAGGACGGAGGAACTGCGAAAGTGCTGCTTTCGGCATGTTCGAGTGAAGATCAGAGAGAGCAGGTCACCGCTGTCATCAGAACCCTGCACAAGAGCATGAGAACTGCTTTGCCTGTATAAAGGAAGCACGCTTCCTATAGTTTGATGAGCGAAAACAATCTTGGAAATGATATGGCTGTCCAAGGTGTGGTTTCTTTGTTCACGTTGTTGGCAAGCCTGCCTTTTCTTTGGTCAATGTTCCACCGTGGCACAACCACACTAGCTCCAGATGACAGTTTTGGATATATGCACGACGCACTATAGTTATCGCCGAACCTGATGTTACAGAAAAAGAAGAACACAACTGTTAAAGAGTAGTTTGATAGAAATTTTCTGCAAAAGGTCGAGTACTGTTGCGTTCTTTGTCACGGTGATGCTCTTTTTTTCCATGATGGTGAATCGTTCTTTCTTGAAACAAATCCAAAATCAGGTTGTTTTCCAAAGAAAGCTGAAGATAGGTACCTAAAACACATGAAAAAAAAAATCGTGGGAGAGAGATTTTGCCCTTAGGCTATTGTTTTCTAAGGCTAGCATTTGAATGTTTCAAAGCACGATATTATGAGTGTCCTTTCTTTAAGAATTTTGCAAAACAATAGGGCTCTAGTGTCTAATGTGCAAATATCGTGCTAGGAGCTAGGTTGAGTATGCTTGCATGTCCTTTTGTAAGTGAAATTGGAGGTTTTTATCTGTAGCTTGGAGATATCCTTAAGAACATTAAAGTGAAGCACCAAGAGGGAAGCCCGGATGACCAACGCATTTGTCGTGTGATGGTAATTTAATTTAATTAAAGTTAGTAAACCAATCTAATTTAGATTGGTAATTCAATGAGTAGTTAGTAAATTCAAAACATTAACAAGCCATGTAAATAGAACTTGGTAATTAGTATAAGAAATGCTAATTTTCAAGCTATATAAAATTTGGTATTTTCAAAATAGTATTCATAAGTTGTTATTAAGTTACCTTAAAAAAAAGTCATAAGTCATTCTTTTACAAAAGGTTTTTTGATACTTACATATAGTTATTGAAATTAAGTCTTGTTAATGAGTTCTTGCTGGTTACTTATTAAATGTACTTATAAGGGAAAATTTTGATTTTTAATACATCTATTATGCATATAATATGAGAAAGACAATGCATTGGAAATTATAAATTGTTTAGCTAGTGCCCCAAACACTCACTAACAGAATTCATTAAACTTTACCTTTTGCACTTAAAACAACAAAATTGTTCCAATTGATGATAAGAAGATGAATTTTCTACCTGAACATACAAGTAAATATCCGAAGGGGTTGCTCGAATGGTGAATGTGTTTGCTCTCCTCGCTCAAGATTCGGATTTTTTTTTTTTTTTTGGTTGGTAAGATTCGGGTTTGAATCACTACCCTTTTGGCATTCTTTTCGGGCCATTCCAGGAGCACAGACACGTGCGACCCTTGGTAATTCCCTGGTGTGTGTGGTACGGGAGTATTGGGTGTTCTTAAAGTCACGGAAGACCCATTGATAAACACAAAACCATAGAAGGAAATCTTCAACCAGAACATCAGGCCAATTGCCGAAAGAAGATTTTGTGGTAGGCACTAGCCAACATGAACGGAGAAGCAATTTGCGAGAGAATCGAGATTTAATAAATGGAAGTTGGTATGCTAAAGATTCCTGTACTGCAGCCACTAAGCACGTGATGTTCATATTTGTTAAATTAATGCCTCGAGAGATTTGTTAGACTCTTGAAGATTTACAAAAAGAGTAAATATAAAATAAATTGAAGCAAAGTTTCTTCTTTGCTGAGAAGCCAGCGAAATCTGAAAAAAAGAAATCAAATTGTGGCACGAATAAGGAGCGTGAAGGTGCACGCGTATAAAACTAAAGTGGGCCCAGGTCTCCTGTTCCTTCCTCGCGCTGCCGAATTCCTTTTGGATTTGAACTCCTCACGTGAACGGAAATAAAGGTGAGGCCCAAGGTCAAAAGTTTGACCTAGGCACCCCCACACACGTATAAAAGAAATAGAATTTTCGCTGCAAGTTTTCTTTTATTTTTCGAATTCGAAAGAGAAGCGGCCGCCGAAGGATCCAAGAGAAGTCGCACGCCGCGAGAGAGAGAATCAGCACGAGGAAGCTGAAGATTGTTTCTGTTTTATTGGCGTACAACTTAAGCGCGTGGTATTTTTGTGCTGTTTATTTCCAAGTGAGTTGTTTATTTTATAAACACTTTGAGTTTGAAATTAAATCTAGGTGTGGGAAACACTTGAGTGATTGAGCGATTGTAAACTCTGATTCTCCGATTTTAGTTGATTATTTACTGCTGGCTCTCTCCGTGGACATAGGTACCGATACTCGGACCGAATTGACGTATTATATCCCATCAATATTGGTGCACGAAAATCAGCATTCCACCAACTTCCTGCTCATTGGAGTTAGCTGTGACACGTGACTGACCACATTATCTTTTTTTGTCAGTTTGGCCTCATTTCGATCAACTTGGAATATTTATACTGAATTTCCAAATTTCGATGCAACAACCCCAACAACATCCGAGGAAGTCATTTTTAGGAACATCCACCAAACTCCACATCCCATGTAAATCTTTGCGGGAGAGGAAGAGAGAGAGAGAGAAGGGCATTGTGGCGTGTGCACAGACAACTGAAGAGGGATAGTCCCAGATTAGAATTACGAAAATGGCGTCGTCGAGGTTGTTGTGGTCGTCGAGAGCAGCCTCGTGCCTCAGGATCTCGGTGTTCCACAGAGGATTTTCCACAGGTAAGAGAGAAAGAAAAAGGTCCTGTTTTTTTGTCTTGATCTTCTTCTCATTGATCAAAGCTTGGCCTACAGATCTTGCTTTGAGACTGTCTCCATATATATTGTCATGACAAGTTGATTTAATATATTTATGCACGGACGTGGAGCTCACCACCGATATGGTTTTTAGAATGGATGATATGTGATCTATGTTATGCAAAAAAGTAGAAGAAAAAGATCTGATTTTGATCAACGGGTTGCGTGAGTGGCATTGTCATGTTGAGCATAGATCGGTGGGATCGAGCCACTAACGTTCCCTGCTTGAGCCGAAGTGGCATTGTTATTTATGTAAGGGTGCGTTAAAGAAGGTGTTGAGTCAAAAGCTAGAGCATATTGATCAGCATGAATGAGTTGCGGAACAATCTGCCAAAAAAATGACAATATGCTAAAGAAGGACTGACATATTCAAGTCCCTAGCATCTCCAATTGAAAGCTCAAATGGCATTGGTAAGCTAGATCACATCTGTTTCCTAAACGTGATGTTATCCCTCTTGTTGCGCTCTTTCATGAATTAAGACGAGGTGACTATTTCCAATTGTCTAATTCACACGCTTTGACCAGCTTGTTCCGAATCTGCGGATCATCCTATTATACACAGTGTGCTGATTGCTATAAACTTTGCCTCATGTTGCATATCCCTGTCATGGAATTATCGCAGTTCTCAAGGATCTCAAGTATGCCGATTCTCATGAGTGGGTGAAAATTGACGGCGCTTCTGCAACTGTTGGCATAACTGATTACGCTCAAGACCATTTGGGAGACGTTGTGTATGTTAAATTGCCGGAAGTAGGGGCTGCGGTCGCATAGGGCAGCAGCTTTGGTGCGGTTGAGCGCGTCAAGGCCACTAGCGACATATACTCTCCCATTTCAGGGAAAGTCGTAGAAGTCAACGAAGAGCTCAACAAATCTCCTGGCCTAGTGAGTTCTCTTATAAAATTATGTTCCTGTTGCATCGGTTTTTGGAGATCGAAACGATTAGTTGAATTTGGCTCTTCCTGGCATGCTAATTCAAAAAACGGATGATGGTATCTCGTTGGTTAGGTTTTTGCATGAATCGATATGTTAACTAGGATAGCTACTCTTTAACTAATCATTTGAATACCATCTTCTGAAATATCAATATCTTTTGTGGAGATTGTCCAAAATGTAGTTACGAGGTTCAGATTGATAGAAGGGTTCTTTGTCTGTGGATTTTCCAGGTTAACTCGAGCCCATATGAGGACAGGTGGATTATAAAGGTCAAGGCGAGCGATGCGAACGAAGTGAACAACCTGATGGGGGCTGACCACTACTCGAAGTTTTGCGAAGAAGAAGGCGCAAAGCATTAAGCCTCTGGCCTTGCAGAATTGAAGTTGTGTTTAGGGAGAGGCATAGCACTCTTCTTGGACAACCGGGCACCCCTTTTTTCAGACATCTCCAGCTGGGCCATACTTTACCGTTGTGGTTTCTTCTAACTGTGACTTTGTAGAGCATTGCGTAGAATTTCATGTAATGGTTCTTGGAAATCCTTCATTTCCATCACAATTGTGTCATCTTGCAGATTCAGTTTTTCTAATCTAAATCTTTAAGGAACGCAATCTTCTCTATTTGTGTAGGGTGTTGGGCATATAAAACTCGCATCTCTCGTATTCCGAGGCCACATTTAAAGTGTACTTTATAGATTTACATTATAACAATTTGAGCTATGTCGTGAGCAGACCTCTAATCAAGTTTTGGGCATTTGCTATCTCGTGTGAAAAGACTTCATTGCTTCTAATTAAGCATGGAGTGAATAGTCATAGCTCAAATCGAATATTTCGTAGTGGGGGTGGGACGGTAACCTTCATAGGAGTAGCTACAGCGGCCGCCTCGCCCCGCCCCTAGGGCTATCAAAAAGGCCGGCGCTGGCCCGACCCAACCCAACCCTAAATTTAGGCTATTTTGCGGCTGGGCCGCGGTCTTCTGCAGGTGTGGAGCCGGTATCAATAGGGTTTAGTTAGGGTCGGGCCGGGCCGGGTCGGTGCTGAACTTTCGACACCTGTACTGCCGGAACAACGTGGCTAACCTCACCGCCTGAACAATTGTCGCCATCGCCCATCCTCGCCGTCGCCACCCAGCCACCACCGTCGCCATCGGAATCCAGCCACCACCGTCACCATGCCACCCACCGGCATCGCCACCAGATTTTGTTAAAATCAACGATTAGCCTCACCATCACTACCCAGCCACCATTGTCGCCGTTGACGCCAAACCACCACCGTCGTCACTCAGCCACCAGCGTCGCCACCAGATCTGGCCAGAACCAGCGACCAACTTCGTCGTCGTGGACGTGTCCAGAACCAGCAACGATCGCCGGCGTCTCTCATTGGTATGTGCTCAACCTTATTCTATGACGAAGAACTTGATGAAAGATTGTATATCTAGTATTCGTAAGTCTGGAGATCTGACTGCGTAGAAGCTGCGTGCGAGATGGAGAGAGACGTTTGGAGTTTGAGCTTGTCTGGGTTGGAAATGGGGTTCGGCGAAGAGCGCCCGAGTCGTTTTCGTGTCAGACATGGTTCGGTTGCGGTTGCACCGTAAATGTGCTGAATTTGTTTGTGTCCTATGGGTTGCAACCATTGAAGAACGATTCCGTGTTTATCAATGTTGTTTGTGCAAAATTGCATTGAATTGCTTGTCTTGTATGAACATTACGCCTCTTCGAACTCTCTTTCGCAGAAGCTTTCGCAAGCAATCAAAAAAAAAAAAAAAAAAAGAGAGAGAGAGAGGAGGAGAAGCAACAAACATTAGAGTCCTTTCTTGGAGCTTGATTCCAGTAGGTGGCTGAAATCCCGAGCCTTTTCCACGTCCTCGACGATCTTTTGATCTGATAAAAGGAGGAAGGAAAAAAAAAAAAAAAACTGACCCGGGTTTTTTCTTCGGGTCTTAAGTGTTTCGGGTTGGATCGAGCCGAGACCGACCCGACCTATTGAGACCCCTTACCGCCCCCAACCTCTTGCCGATTAAAAAAAAAAAAAAATTCTTGTTTCACATTAAATTAAAGCCACGAAAAAAAAATGAAAAGATGACCTTTTTTAATAGCTTCCAAATGGGCCCAATTACAATCTCTATGGGCCTTTTGGGCCTTCTCTGTTTTTCCTTTCTTCTTTCCCTTTCTGTTTTATGTGGCTGACCGTGATCAGGGTTTATGCGTTAAGGCTTCTTGCTGATGCAATTAAGGATGGTTTTGGGGCTTTAAGTTGGAGCGTGATAGATGATGGGGTTTGGTTAGTTTAGATGGATTTTGATGGCACGAGCTTCGGAACGTTCTTGCTCAAGCACATCGCGTTGTGTCCTGCACTCATTTCCTCTGAAGTTTTTGTTTTTTGTTTTTTTTTAAATCCTTAATGAAAGTGATGAGACTGGGACTGATGTGGAGAGGTTCTACTGTTGACAGGCTTGAGATTTGGATAGATTGAATTAATTTCTGGTTATTTTATGTTTGTTTGCGTCATGCTTTTGGTTGGGCTCTTGCATTGAGAACTTTTAGTGCGAAATCAAATATGATTTTCCCCAAAAAAAAAGAAAAAAAGAGGGGTGGTTCGGTTCTCTGTTCTAGGTTCTCTAGAACCATCCCTCTGGCTTATTTCCCAGTTCCAGCCCTGGAACCGTCTAGACCATGCTCATTCCTAGTTGTTGTCACTGCGTAGCTTATACGGTATTGATGATGATGATGCAAATTTAAGTTAAATTACTTTCAGTTGCAAAATTATGATTTATTAATGGATTGATCAATGATAACATGAGCTTGAGAAACCACCTCCAGATGCAAAGTTCCAATCCGCCTTGGGTTGACTGTTGATTGTTGTTTACAAGCTCTATCCTGACTTTGGTGGAGTTACTTATGTTCGATTTATTGTATGAATTATAACTGATACTCACATAATCTTTGATGTGTAGTTATATTCTGTTGTGTGGTGCTTTAGTGCATAGAAGATACAACCTTGAGCTGGATCTACAGCAAGCATCATGGCGAGAGCCTTATCGAACCTTCTCCTAAAGGGGATTACAGGGTCCCCAGCAGGATGCTCTAATAGAATGGTGAGCTTTTGTTCCTGTATCAACTTGCATAAAATGTGGTTATACTGGTTATTATGGAACGGATGGAGGTGCATAGGACTGAATTCTGAAGATAAAAGATGGTTTTTGAGGTGTGCCCTAAGATAATGAGTAAAAGCTAGTTTAGCCGGGCAGACAAGAAAACAGATATAGTGACGTGGAGCCCAGCAGATGTTGTCCTGAGCAGAGGAGTCACTCTAAACAGCTTATCTTCTTTGCTCTGAAGGGTCTTAATTGGAATTACATAGGATAATTTCTTAAGGACCCCAAGTTGCTTGTTCTAAAGCTTGACAGTTAAGCTTATGTGACACTCCACTGATGGAAGTGCAATGCTGGCCATTACTGTTTGTGACTTCCAACTTCAAACTTTAGCTTCTTTTCTTGTCATTGCCAATATACCAACTTTAAAATAAATTTGCAAACTTGTTTCTCAAAGGATAGCGGAGGCAGTGCTCAATTGAGATAAAAGCCATTGGTTATTGGTCATGTGTTTAGACCCACTAACTCTCAAGCCTTATCTCTGATAATGTCTAAATTAGTCGCGTCTGTATGTTATTTGTTATGTTTGCAATATTGTGCTAACATCCCTTTTGCAACTATTATTAGTAGGTATCTGCATTGTCTATTCAAAGAGGAATGAGATACTCTACAACTGTACCAAATGACCATGACATGCATGATGACTTCAAACCTATGGATAAGTTCCAGGACTCTGCCACTTCTTTAAAGGATGTTGTCAAACAGGTAGGTGCTCTGTGACATGACATAACATGGTTTACAGTTCTTCATTATGTTCTGTGTCCTACTTACTTTGCCATCTATTCTCTTCATTTGTTTTACTTCATTTGTTTATGGTTTAGGATGTCAAGGAAAATCCTGTGATGATATACATGAAAGGGTTCCCTGAGTTTCCGCAGTGTGGGTTCAGCTCTCTAGCTGTAAGAGTATTGAAACATTACAGTAAGTTCTCTTGCCTTTTATAGCGTTTTCAGCATGTCTTTGGTGGACTTACCTACCGGTGCTTTCAATTTGAAAGACTATGGAGAATTGACAAATTTGGCTGCTGAATGTATTTTCTGATCTTCGTTATAGGCTTGTACTAGAACTTTGCAAAATGTGATACATAGATCTGGTTATGATATGATTAGGGAGGAAAGTAATGGACTGTATTGTTTTTAATCGGTACAGGAATTAACAAGGAGCTGTTCTTGACTTTTCTGGATGATGCTAGTGGCAGAATATACTCACATTCCAAATGAACCTATTGAGAAAACCATGAATATACAATTCCAATTATAATCACTACTGGGAATGCGAGAGGACATAACTACTGCATTTCAAGGTACTGGAATAGCGCATGAGACTTGAGTTCTGATGCTGATCATCCTTTGCATGTGTTATAACTACAAACATCAAACTTCAGCTGTATCATTAAACAAAATGTTGCTGTTGATTATTCTGTTGTAACATCTTTGTCCTCTATACTACCTACACATCTTGTGCCTCAGTGGGAGCGTTCTGAAGGCAAACTTGCTGGAGAGTTTCTGTCAAATGCTTAGTTTCCGGAGATTTCCATTATTGAAAGAGCTTTGGTGGGCAAGAAGCTGTAAAATTGAAAATAATCTAACCCAAATCAGCTATATTCATTATTTTTTTTTTTCAGTGGATTAATTTCTCTTTCTGTATGACGGGCTTGTGCATTAGCTATCACAGCTTGTCATACGCTGATCGCAGGGCATCATTATATGTGGAAATATAATATTGTCCATATCTTTTGATGTCCTACACAGATATAACGTCCATATCCACACTACGTGCCAGTGAATGTTGTGCATAGAAGAAAATGTCAGGGATTTCATTTTTATCTGTTTTTTTGCTAATATCACAGTCCCTTCATGATATGTTAAATTTTTGGATTTGATCAATTGAACCAGTTGAAGTCTTCTAACCACCCTTTCAGATGTTCCATTAAGTGCTAGGAATATTTTGGAGAATGCAGAGCTGAAAAGTGCTGTGAAAGCTTTCAGGTGAGTCTCACCTCCCTTTTGACACAGTGTAATCTTGGCTGATTTTGCATATAATGTTTTACTCGTACAGTGGAAATGCTTCAAAGGCCTTTGATATAACATATTTAACAATGCCAAGATGATTAAGTATTGATAAACTCTGTCAAAGTTATGGTAGCCAATATCTTTTGATGTTTTTTCTCTTGTCAAACAAAATACTTCAGCCTCTAGTATCTGCCTAGAATCATCCATCACATCAAGGCACTCTGGTTATAGTATGGATTTCTGCATTTTCAGCTACATTTTGAGAACAAGCGTATGACATCGTGTCATGGGGTTTGTTCTTCATAGAATAGATAGAACTTGCGACATGAACCTGCATCGGCTGATTTATGCTGAAATTTTCAATTTTGGAAATGAGATTTCATATGATTCTGTTTTCTTAGCTGTTCTTTCTTTTGCAGCCACTGGCCCACTTTCCCCCAGATATTCATCAAGGGGGAGTTCATTGGAGGTTCTGATATTATTTTAAGAGTGGTCATTTGGTAATTTTGCTACTGCTGCTTTTTTTTAGTGCAAAATTGAGGCATTGTCTATGGCCTCTGTTTTTTTTTCCCTTTAGAGGATTTAGCTGCGGTGGCCCCGCCCTGCTCCGCCATAGCCTTTTGCAAATATAAAAAAAAAAAAAAAAAAAATGTTGTTTGAGATTAAATTAGAGCCATGAAAAATGAATAAAAAAAATCACTTTTTCAATAGCTTCTGAATGGGCCCAATTACACTCTATGGGCCTCTTGCGAGGTGGCGTGGAATCGAAAGCTCCGGCGAGTCATTCCAACCGCGAACCCTCATTTATTCTCTCCTCTGCTCGTGTGCCCGCCGCGAGCTCCGTCGCCGGTGGACCTTCGTCCTCTACCTTCTTTCTCCGCAGCACCCGCACCCGCACCCGCACCCGCACCCATCCGTTCGCTGAGTTGACTCAGATTCCGACCCTGCACCTCCCCTCGACTTCATCTGCAGTCCGAGACCAGTGGCGTTCGCGGGCCTCGAGACACAGCCGGGCGCGCAGTCTCCCGCCGTCGCTCGGCTTCGGTAGCCAGCTGACCAGGTGACTTCCCGGAATCCCTTTCCTTTTCCCCCGTATCTCGGCTCGAGAATGCACGCTTCCCTAGATGCGTCGATCTGCAATTCTGTCGTGACCTGCCGAGTGTGCCGCTGTCGCGGTTGCCTTGACTGGTCGTTGGGTTCGGTCGGCGGTGGTGTCGAATTCTCGACAGATCTTTTAGGGCTTTTATCTCGTCTCTTTTCCCTGTTTTATTGTCTCATACGGCTGTGCTGGTCGAGACCGGCCCGAAGAATTCGACCGCTAGATTTCGAGGATTCAGTCGCGATCGCGGATTTGGGGTTAGAAACTAACCCTTTTTTGTTCAATAACAAGTCTTTTCTCTACTGACCACTCTGGCTAGTTCAGAAATGAGAACTTCCGATTGTTCAGCCTGCATCGAGGCGGTTTCTAATATTTGAGAAACGCGAGAGGAAGGGATGGCGATGAAACCTGCATGGAATGCATTGCACCTTGGGCATGAAGCTTTCGACTTTGGGAAGCAATGGCATGCATGATCTCCATGGATGAATTCAGAGCCTCCCTTCCCTCTCTAACATCAGCCTGTAAAGAGTGAAATTTAATGTGCATAAATTTCATCAAGAAAGCATATACATATATATATTGACTTACATCAGCCTAGTGAGATTTATACTGTACCCTGACGTTCCCACTGATTGGTAGTTGAATGGAAGCATTCAACAAAGCTTGGGTCACTTCAGACAAAAAAGACCAAATGATCACCCTCAAACGCAGACCACTCGTCAAGATGTGGCATCTAGATGCAAGAACATTAAGACTAGATATACATAAATACGTACGAAAAGAAGCAATAGTGTGACAGAATTAATAAAGTGATCAGCACATGTGAACATTAGTTTATATGTTATAGGCAGCTAATAGTGAATCGACAAGTACAGTCCATAAATAATTTTATAATCAAAATTGCACACAAAGCTCGTGGCCCTACTTGAGATTCGAGAATTGCTGATATGCTTTTGCTCTTACCATGTTCTGCACTTTTCCTCATCACAGAATTGTATAAATCACCTAGCTTAAACAGCATTTTCTGCAAGGAAACTGAAAGATGATGAATAATTATGACATGCCTAACTCAACGTAACAAATGGGAGCACAGAATTAATCAGCAGATTCAGCCTTTAAGCTAAACCAGCGTCAAATGCTGTTCAATGATAGAAAGAGGACTATAGATTGGCCATCAAAAAATTACTACCAAGCTTCACCTGGGCCAGACATTTCTTTATATGGATGTTGTTGGGTGAGTTAAAGGATTGGTAGCCATAAGGTAGATACTAAGACCCACCAACACCAGCCGCAGCAAACTCTATCTTAATTTGCCTCTGTTTCATATTCTGGGTCATCCCCTTTAGCAGTCTGATTGTGGCGTGGCCGACCGTGATCAGGGTTTTCGCGTTAAGGCTTCTTGCTGATGCAATTAAGGATCATTTTGGCTTTACGTGTGGCATGATAGATGGTTGGGTTTGATCCATTTAGATGGATTTTGATGGCACGAGCTTTGGAACGTTCTTGCTCAAGCACATTGCCTTGTGTCCTGCACTCATTTCCTCTGAATTTTTTTTTTTTTAAGTCCATGATGAACATTATGAGACTGGGACTGATGTGGAGAGGTTCTACTGTTGAGAGGCTTGAGATTTGGATTGATTGAATTAATTTCTGGTTTTTTTAATGTTCGCTCGCATGGTGCATTTGCTTGTTCTCCTTTATTGAGAACTTTTTGTACAAAATCAAACATGATTTTTGCCAAAAGAAAAAAAAAAGGAGGGGCTGGTTCGGTTCTCTGTTCTAGGTTCTCTAGAACCATCCCTCTGGCTTATTTTCCAGTTCCAGCGCTGTAAGTGGAACCGGACCGTCTGGACCATGCTCATCCCTAGTTATTGTCACCGCATGGATTATACAGTATTGGTAATGATGATGCAAATTTAAGTTAAATTACTTTTAGTTGCAAGGTTATGATTTATTAATGGATTGATTGATGATAACATGAGCTTGAGAATCCACCTCCAGATGCAAGCTCCAATTTGCTTTGGGTTGACTGTTGATTGTTGTTTACAAGCTCTATCCTGACTTTGGTGGAGTTGCTTGTTCAAATTTTATCTATTAGTATATATCTTTGATCCATTGTATGAATTATAACTGATACTCTGCATATAATCTTTGTTGTGTAGCTATACTCTGTTGTGTGGTGCTTTAGTGCGTGGAAGATACAAACTTGAGCTGGACTACAGCAAGCATAATGGCAAGAGCCTTATCGAACCTTCTCCTCAAGGGCATTACTGGGTCCCCAGCAGGATGCTCTAATAAAATGGTGAGCTTTTGTTCCTGTATCAACTAGCATGAAATGTGGTTATACTGGTTATTATGGGACGGACGGAGGTGCATAGGACTGAATTCTTAAGGACCCCAAGTTGCTTCTTCTCCTGCTTGACAGCTAAGCTTATGTGATACTTCATTGATGGAAGTGCAATGCTGGCCATTACTGGCCGTGACTTCCTACCTCAAACTTTATCTTCTTTTCTTTGTCATTGCCAATATAACAACTTTTAAATAAATTTTCAAACTTGTTTCTCAAAGGATGGTAGAGGCGGTGCTCAGTTGAGATGTTATTGGTCATGTATTTAGACCCACTAACACTCAAGCCTTATCTCTGATAATGTCTAAATTAGTCGAGTCTTTATGTTATAAAAAATGTTTGCAATATTGCGCTAACATCCCTTTTGCAACTATTATTAGCTGGTATCTGCATTGTCTATTTAAAGAGGAATGAGATACTCTACAAATGTACCAAATGACCCTGACATGCATGATGACTTCAAACCTATGGATAAGTTTCAGGACTCAGCCATTTCTTTAAAGGATGTTGTTGAACAGGTAGGTGCTTTGAGATATCACATGACATGGTTTATGGTTCTTCGTTATGTTCTGCGTCCTACTTACTTTGCTCATCTATTCTCTTCATTTGTTTAACTTCGTAGTTTATGATTTAGGATGTCAAGGAAAATCCGGTAATGATATACATGAAAGGGGTCCCTGAGTTTCCGCAGTGTGGGTTCAGCTCTCTAGCTGTAAGAGTATTGAAATATTACAGTAAGTTCTCTTGCCTTTTATAGCGTTTTCAGCATGTCTTTGTTGGACTTACCTACGGATGCTTTCTATTTGAAAGACTAGGAGAGTTGACAATTTGGCCGCTGAATGTATTTTCTGTTTGTTATATAGGCTTGTACTAAAAATTTGAGAAATGTGATACGTAGATCTGGTAATGATATGATTAGGGAGAAAAGTAGCGGACTGTATTGTTTTTAATTGGTACAGGAATTTTTTTTTTTTTTGGGTCGAAATTTGGCACAGGAATTAACATGAAGCTGTTCTTGACTTTTCTGGATGATGTTATCGGCAGAATATACTCACATTCCAAATGAACCTATTGAAAAAAGCATGAATATACATTTCCAATTATAATTTCTGCTGGGAATGCGAGAGGACGTAACTACTGCATTCCAAGGAACTGGAGTAGCGCACGAGACTTGGGTGCTGATGCTGATCATCCTTTGCATGTGTTATAACTGCAAACATCAATATTCAATCAGCTGTATCATTAAACAAAATGTTACTGTCAATTTTTATGTTGAAACATCTTGTCTTCTATAGTACTTACTGAAGGCAAACTAGCTGGAGAGTTTTTGTCAAA
The DNA here is from genome assembly GCA_014182545.1 of Eucalyptus globulus. NCBI lineage: Eukaryota > Viridiplantae > Streptophyta > Magnoliopsida > Myrtales > Myrtaceae > Eucalyptus > Eucalyptus globulus. The sequence goes on from CM024720.1 coordinate 19,479,970, forward strand.
TGCTTAGTTTCTGGAGATTTCCGTTCATTTTCTTTTTCAGTGGATTAATTTCTCTTTCTGTATGACGGGCTTGTGCATTAGCTATCACAGCTTGTCATATGCTGATTGCAAGGCATCAGTATGTGGGGTAATATAATATTGTCCGTGTCTTTTGATGTTCTACATAGATATAACATCCATATCCACACTAAAAGCTAGTGAATGTTGTACATAGAAAAAAATGTCAGGGATTTCATTCTTATCTTTTTCTTCGTACATAGTGAATGTTGTGCATAGAAAAAAATGTCAGGGATTTCATTCTTATCTGTTTCTTCGTACATAGTGAATGTTGTGCATAGAAAAAAATGTTAGGGATTTCATTCTTATCTGTTTCTTCGTACATATGTGGTCCCTTCATGATATGATAATTTTGGATTTGATTGATTGAACCAGTTGAAGTCTTCTAACCACCCTTTCAGATGTTCCATTAAGTGCTAGGAATATTTTGGAAAATGCAGAGCTGAAAAGTGCTGTGAAAGCTTTCAGGTGAGTCTCACCTCCTTTTGACTGTGCGTAATTTTGGCTGATTTTGCATATAACATTTTACTCGTACGCTGGAAATGCTTCAAAGGCCTTTGATATGACATATTTAACAATGCCAAGATGATTAAGTATTGATAAACTCTCTCAAAGTTATGGCAGCCAATATCTTTTGATGTTTTTGTTTCTTGTCGAACAAAATACTTCAGCCTCTAGTATCTGGCTGGAATCATCCATCACATCAAGGCACTCTGGTTATAGTATGGACTTATGCATTTTCAGCTACATTTTGAGAACAAGCGTATGATGTCATGTCATGGGGTTTATTCTTCATAGAATAGATAAAACTTGCGACATGAACCTATGTCGGCTGATTTATGCTGAAATTTTCAATTTTGGAAATGAGATTTCATATGATTGTGTTTTCTTAGCTGTTCTCTCTTTTGCAGCCACTGGCCCACTTTCCCCCAGATATTCATCAAGGGGGAGTTCATTGGAGGTTCTGATACTATTTTGAGTATGCAGCAGGTGAGGGTTTGTTCGATACTATTTCTGCTCTTCCTACTTCCAATCATATACGATGATGTGGCTTCTTTTCCGTCCAGAGTGGAGAGCTAAAGGAGAAGCTCAAGGATATTGCAGCCAATCAGGAAAAGTCTGCTTAACTAATACATGGCTGATTAGGGAGAAAAGGAAATTTGGGGTGGGTTTGGTTTTCATCCAACAATCGCCGTTCTTCTAGTTTCTGTGCTTTGTGATGATCATCGAGTGTACCACTTAACTTACCTTGAATAATTACGTTCTTATACCTGATTTATGCTTCGAAATAATGTAGCTTCTATTGTGAGTTATTTATCAAATGTTGCATGGCCAATACTTGCAGCAGGTTAGAGTGGTCAAGTGGTGATTTTGCTAGTGCTGCTTTTTTTTTTAGTGCAAAATTGAGGCATTGTCTATGGCCTCTGTTTTTTCCCCGACTGAATCTATCAGGGTGGAGCTGAAACACATGAACAGTAGAAAATCGTTCACCTCTTGATGACATGGTGTGTTCAGGGATTTTCTGTTCATGCTGTGTAATTGTGTACTACTGAAGCTACATCAGATCAGGAAAAAAAAAGGATAATTGCGTTGCAGGTGGTCATTGGAACAGAAAGTAATTCTGTTGAACTCGCAATAAAAAGCGACTGGCAGCCACTTTCATGGGGGCAAGATGCCTTAACCCCTAGGAAAAATAATTTATATATCACTGGATGATGATATTAAAGAATTCCATAAATCCTCGTGTTATTGACTGCAATCCCCGTCCATTTGAATTAATGCGCGATAAGCAAATCTACATCATGGAGACAACTCAAAATCCAAGTCGATCCGATAATCTTTATCTCATGACAGAGACAGAAACATGTTGCTTCAAGTTCATTCATTAACTAAGAATGCCATAATCAGGTATCACCTATGTGTGTGTATTGATACCTATGTGTGTGTATTAAGCCGCTGTAAAAGATGTGTCATTAACGTGATTTGTAGAATTGCTTTTCTTCACAGGTTTTCTGTGCTTATGAAGTTCATAGAATTTGCCCTTGCAAAGACTGTCAGTCATCTGTAAATAAATCTAACTGAGCTTTGATACTTTGTACGGAAATCAAACAGCACTATAATACTTGGAAAGTTGATTGGAAGGCAACTGACGTTTCGGGAATGCAACTGGCCTGTTTCTAGAATGCAACTGACGTTTGAAGTTTGACCGTATATATAAATATAGAAGAGTCGAGAATTTTAAAGAGGTAACATCGAATGAACATGTAACTTGAATCGAATGGAATTTTGATCTTTGGAGGGGTCAGCAAGACTAGCACAATTCTTGGTTGGGAATCTGGGGGATAAGTACACTAATGGTGCCATAAGTTGTGTGCGGCGCTCACTTTGGTGCCAAAAGTTTCTGTCGGATCACTTAAGTGCCAAATCGGAGGAAAAACGCTCACTTTGGTGCCACCGGCGAAGATTCCGGCCTCCGGCGAAAGATTCCGGCCAAAATGATTTTTTTAAAAAAAAAATTGATAAGCCTTTAAATGACGTCGTTTTCGGTCCTCCTTAAGAAAACAGGCGTCGTTTTGCCCGTCCTATGTGGATGGCTTCATGGAAACGACGGTTTAGCTCACATGGGGAAGAAATTAGGGTTTCGGCAAGGTCCAAGCCGTGGCCGTCGTCGGGGTTGGGGTCGGAGTTGGGGTCGAAGCTGCAGCCGCCGAGTGGCCATCATCGAGGTCGGGGTCGGGGTCGAAGCTACGGCCGTCGAGTGGCCATCGTCGGGGTCGAGGTCGGAGTTTGAGCCGCGGCCATCGTCGCGGTCGGGGTCGAGGTCGGTCGGAGCTACGGCCACCGAGTGGCCATCGTCGGTCGGGGTCGGGGTCGAGGTCGAGGTCGGGCTACGGCCACCCAGTGGCCATCGTCGGGGTCGGGGTCGGGGTCGAGGTCGAGCCGCTGCCGTTGAGTGGCCATCGTCGGGGTTGGGGTCGAGGTCGGGAGGTCGGCGGCCGAGTGGCCGCCGAGCGCAAGGACCGTCGAGGACGGCGACGGCCGGAGATTAGGGTTTTGGGTGGGGAGACACCAAACGGCGTCGTTTTGGTGTTTGGATGTTGACTTAGCTCTCCGACGAGCCACGTTGGCGTCAAAAATTAATAAAAAAAGGCCACGTCGGATTTCCGGCCAATTTCGTCGGAGTTGGCACCAAAGTGAGCGTTTTTCAAATTTTTTGGCACTTTAATGATCCGACGGAAACTTTTGGCACCAAAGTGAGCGCCGTACACAACTTATGGCACCATTAGTGTACTTATCCCTTCTGGTAATTAGCAATTACATTCTTTATTGCGCTTATATAGCACAATTCTTGGTTGGGAATCTGGTAATTAGCAATTACATTCTTTATTGTGCTTATAGAGATATGTATAGTGATTAGTGACTTCAGAAGAGCTTCCTCAATTATGTTGCAGCCATTTATACCATACACATTTGGAACCACTAAGAATAAATTTGAATACTTAC
>CM024720.1:19483630-19539311 GCA_014182545.1 Eucalyptus globulus
CAGATGAAAATATGGGTTTTAGGCTTCCTGAGGTAGGCTAGAAAGATAAAAATGGAAGACCAGTTCCAATAGACATTGAAGAACCAGTGGTAAACTTAGTTGCACCACCTACGAAAAGGAGGAAAACTTAAATGAATAGAATTGGGTCTCAATCACTCATGTAAAGACTGACTAAGGAATTGTTTGAGGACTTTGATTTGTTAGAGAAAACTCTATTACTGTTTTGAAGTTGACAAAACATTTCCAAAAGTTCAGTCTGAAGACCTCTAGACTCAAAAGTTATGATCTGAAGAACGCCGGACTCTTTCGACAAAATTTGAAGACAGCCAGATCTTAGTTTCAAGGTCTCGCCCTCACCGATAGTTTCCAGACCGAAGACTGAAGACTTATCCAGATGCGAGATTATCTTTACGAATTGAATTCATACGGTCTTTGGAAGACTATATGGCTGGATTTAGTATTTACTTGATTGATTATTCTTATTGGAACTTACTTCAATATGAAGATCATTTGAAAGGCGAGTAAACTTGGAAAGTTCTACTTATGGAAACCAAAGATCCTGATTGTATAGGCGAACAGGATTGACGAGCTTTCATCTCAATCATCTAACGACTCGAAGATCCCCTTGATTGATTCTGTCCAACGGGTAGATAGGAAGAATTCCTTTGGTAAGTGTCAACAGTTATGAAGGCATGAAGGAGTATTTAAGGCGGACTCTCAAGTTGTTCAAGGTGTGTGTGAAAGAAGAATTCCATAGTCTAAAACTTTCTAGTTACTTTATGTTTCATTCACTGAGCTCAAAGTTGTATTCAAAAGAGAGAGATACTTAGTGAGACTTTGTGAGAGACCAGTAGAGACTCATCACCGAGAAAGTCGAAGATCACAAGTTGTAAAATCTCTTTTTCATTCATAGTGGAATCCAGCCAGTGGATTGTCAACGCGGGAGAGTGGACGTAGGCTTGGTCTAAGCTGAACCACTATAAACCTTGTGTTCCAATTCTCTTTCCTTGAACTCTTTACTTTCATTCATATATTTACATATTCATTTGAAGCTGATTATGTTCTTAGTCTATCATCTTCTAAAAGCAAATTACTTCTGCTAAGACTTGCGAAGATTTTTATTTACACCTATTCACCCCCTCTAGGTGTTTACACTAGCTCTTTCCATTGGTATCAGAGCTTGTGTGCTTATTTATTGAAGTGTTTTTACTTCTTAAGCTAAAGATCTATGGCTAGTATTTTGGCTCCAGGTTTGGTTGAAGGCCAAAGCAACACCAGACCTCCTTACTTTAATGGGAAGAAATACAATATTTGGAAAAACAAGATGAATGCATTCCTGAGATCGAAAGATCCCCTGGAATGGGATGTTGTAAAAAAATGGATTATTCCTAAAGCTACACCAACCTCAGAAAGAGGAAATGAAGAAGGTTTAACTAGAAGAAGCAGAGTACTCAAAGATTTCCAAAGAAATCAACTAAGGACAATGAGACCAACAAAGATGTGATTTGCTTCGAATGCAAGAAAAGTTGGCACATCAGACCCAAGTGCCCTCTGTTGAAGAAAAATAAAGGAAAAACAGAGAAATTCAAAAAGGCTCTCAAATCAGAGACATGGAGTGATACTGAATGCGAAAAAAGCAGAGACAAAGAAGTCGAGGTTAGTAATTTAAAGATTCCTACTAAAGTCTCAAAGTATATGGATGAACTCTGTCTTAGACTCAAAACATCTCTTAAAATGATTTCCGAGCTGAAAATGGAGAATTCTAAATCGGAAGCAACATTAAATTCTTTTGAAAGAAAATTTTGAAATTCTAGACAAAAGCTTTGTTGATTTAAAAGATAATGCGGACTCTCTTTCAAAGGAAAATGCTTTTTGAAAGAAGACATTTCAAATATCACTAAAAAGGTTTTCAAAAGGATCTTAAAAGTTGGAAATTATTATTTCAGTACAAAGACCTTATTTTAACCAATTTAGTTTAGGTATGACATCTAAAAACTGTTCCTTTAATTGATTTTCTCAAAGTAAAATAAAGAATCAAAAAAGACCTACAAAAACATTTTACATAAATCATTTTCAAAAAGTTTTTGTAAAACTTGTTGGCCTAAGTGCTCTCAAATGTTCAAAGTGTAACAGCTCAAAATATTTCGAGAAGGGATGTCCCAAAGTTTGGAGACCCGTTAAGAGGGATTGGGCAAAGACAGTATTTTGTACTAACTCTCCTAGACCCAAGAAAGTGTGGGTACCAAGGAAAGCTTGAGTTCCTTCTGTGATTATAGGTTACTATCAAGAAAAAGATCAAATGGTATTTGGATAGTGGCTGTTCGAGACACATGACAGGAGATTCAAGTTGTTTTATAAAGTCTGTTCAAGTAAATGGTGAAAAAGTTTCCTTTGGAGGAAATAGCAAAGGAAGAATTATTGGTCGTGGAACTGTGAAAATTGGAAGTCTCACAATTAACAATGTTTCCTTGGTGTAAGGCTTGAGTTACAATCTACTCAGCATAAGTCAACTATGCGACCCTGGATTCAAAATTAATTTTCAAGAAGGCGTTTGTTTGGGAACTAGTAAAGATCTCAATCAATCATTTACTGGACGAAGACATGGGAATATTTATCTTATGGATATAAAACTAGAAAGTTCTCAGTGTCTAATTTCCATTCAAGATGAAGCAAATCTCTGGCATCGAAAGCTTGGCCATGTTAACATGAAGCACATTGCCAAGATCTCCTCCAAGAAGCTTATTTGTGGACTACCCAACTTGACTTATCAAAAGGCTGAATTATACACACCATGTGTTTTGAGAAAACAGGTTAGAAGTTCTTTTAAACCTATAAATCAAGTTTCTATTAATCGAGTTTTGCAACTTCTGCATATGGACATTTTTGGACCAACTAGAACTCAAAGTATTGGTGGAAAGAGATACTGCCTAGTAATCGTGGATGATTACTCTCGTTTTACTTGGGTATTCTTCTTGGCAAGTAAGTCTGAAGTATTCTCCTACTTTTCAAAGTTTGCCAAGAAGGTTCAAAATGAAAAATGATATGCTATTTCAAGCATACGAACAGATCATGGAGGTGAGTTTGAAAATCAAGACTTTGCAAATTTTTGTAATAAATTTGGTTTATAGCATGTTTTCTCTTCACCATACATTCCAGAGCAAAATGGGTTATGGAAAGAAAGAATAGATCCTTGTAGGAAATGTCAAGAACCCTCTCAATTGAGAGTAATATTTCCTCTCATTTTTGGGCTGAAGCAGTTTCTACAGCTTGCTATATCATTAACAGAGTATTCTTGAGGCCTATTCTAGAGAAAACTCCCTATGAAGTATTTAAAGGGAAGAAGCCAAATGTTTCTTATTTTCATGTGTTTGGTTGTAAGTGTTCTATTTTGAAAAACGCAAATGATCGAACTCATAAGTTTGAAGAAAAATCAGATGAAGGAGAATTTATTGGCTACTCAACCTCAAGCAAAGCCTACAAAGTTTTCGACAAAAAGACTCAGTCTGCGGAAGAATCTATGAACGTCAAGTTTCAAGACTCTATACAAAATCAAGTGGATCAGACTCAACTTGAAGAAGAGTCTGAACTTGCTCTAGAAATCATAAAGTCTACTTCCCCCGAAGAGGTTCAGACTTCGGATGTTCAACAATAAGAAGAACCAAAAGATTCAATTGAAGCAGAAGATCAGCAAATTCTCAGACCTACCAGCAACTGGAAGCATAAATCAAGTCATCCCGAAGAACTCATCATTAGCAACATTGATGAAGAAATTCGTACCATATCCAAAAGGTGAGAAGAGTCTAGTGCTCTAGCACTCATTTCTGAGATTGAACTCAAAAGTATAGAAGAAGCCTTGGCTAATGAAAGCTAGATTGAAGCTATGCAAGAAGAGCTCAGACAGTTCAACATCAACAATGTTTGGGAACTAATTCCTAAACTTAAAGGTAAATATATTATTGGAACTAAATGGGTTTTCAAGAACAATATGGACTAAAAGGGAAAAGTAGTCAGAAACAAAGCAAGACTCGTGGCCAAAGGATATACGCAAGAAGAGATGATAGACTATGACGAAACCTATGCACCAGTAGCGATGTTAGAAGCAATCAGATTATTACTTGTTTTTGCTTGCTATAAAGATTTCAGGTTATTCCAAATAGATGTAAAAAGTGCATTTCTAAATGGATTCATCCAAGAAAAAGTCTATGTAAAACAACCACCTGGTTTTGAAAATCCAAGAAAGCTAGACTCAGTCTACAGACTGAAAAATGCCCTATATGGATTAAAGCAAGTACTTCGAGCTTGATATGAAAGGTTAAGTAAATTTCTAATTCAAAATGATTTTGTTAAAGGTAAGATAGATACTACTCTATTCATTAAAAGAGAAGGTAAATATTTCCTACTTGTTCAAATTTATGTTGATGATATTATCTTTGGATCACCTAATGAAAATCTATGCAAGAAGTTTTCTAGGTGCATGCAGGATGAATCATTGGTTCGCTTTTTTATCCTACTGCATTTAGACCTAACATTTTGTCTAGTGTTTTTATTTGCACTAGATTCCAATCTGATCCCAAAGAATCTCATTTAAGTGCTGCAAAGCACATCATCAAATACGTTGCAACAACTCCAAAGCTAGGTCTATGGTATTCTAAAGAATGAGACTTTACTCTCCTTGGATATTCAGACGCAGATTTAGTAAGATGCAAAATAGATAGAAAAAGTACTTCGGGTACATGTCAACTGCTGGGCAACAAGTTGGTATCGTGGTTCTCAAGAAAACAAAGTACCATAGCTCTTTCAACAACTGAAGCAGAATATGTAACTCTTGGAAGTTGTTGTTCTCAAATCTTATGGATAAGGCAACAGCTAAGAGACTTTGGTGTTGAAGAATCGTGCACAGAGATAAAATGTGATAACACAAGTGCCATCAATCTCAAAAAAAATCCAATTCTTCATTCAAGAGCAAAGCATATAGAGATCCGACACCATTTTATTCGAGATCATGTCCAGAACAGAGAAGTTATGATCCAGTTCATAGACTCAAAAAATCAGTTGGCGGACATATTCACAAAGCCATTGGAGACAAATTTATTTGAGTCTATTCGGGCCAGACTGAACATCATATCTATTACCGAGTAAAGCCTGAAAATGTTCAGACTCAGACTATCCAGAAGTTACGACTGTAAGTTAATTGTCTCTAAATGAATGTGAGTTTATTTTTGGATAAAGCTTCGAAAAGGTACGTTGATTTTTTAATCGCTACTTGCCTATTTTGTTTTTAGGAATTATTATTGAATTTATGATGGTTTCTCATTTTCAAAAAGGTAGTTTTCATTCTTTAAAAAGACAGTTTTTACTTTTTCCTTTGTTATTGTTTGTATACTCCGTTTCACTTGCTTTATATACGTAGAAATTCTTCTTCTCCATTTGCGCTCACTCAAACCCTAGAATACAAAGATCCTATTTTCTCTCTTTTCTCTTGTGTTTGTTCCAAAAGCCTTCATCTTTTCCAACAAACGAGTTCAAGAAATCCTCCAAGACTTTGACAATGTCTTTCCAAAGGAAATCATCGAGACTTGCGAACAGGGGACCACAGCACATGCCTGAGGGTCCTACCCATTTCGATTTAATTGAAGAAGAAGATTCTACTCAGCAACAACCGCAACAACATTCTCAACAACGTCACTCCTCAGAAAAAGCGACACAAGATCCTCCACAAACAGAAGAAGGGATCATTGAAGATGTGGAACCTGTAAGAACTCAAAAACCCCAATTTTTGTTTAGACTCTATTTGAACTTAAAGATGGGTGCTTCTGCAATGACTTTGATCGACGAATTCTTGCGATCCAATGGTTACATGAATGAAACTCTTTTCTTAAATGCCATTGAAAGGTTAGGCATTGCGCCTAAAGGTTTTGCTGCAATGACTTTTGTCAACTTTCCAAGTGATCCACGCATTGGTGACTTTAATCAACCTGAAGGAAAAGACAATGATGAAAGGATGTATACCCATTTTCAGCCTAGAATGGGTATTACTGCAACTATTCGTGGAGAGGGAACGAGTTTATTTCATTCCAACGACCACAAGAAGACTTATTTGAATCTTCTGAAGAAAGGGGTTATGAACCCTAGAAGTGTGGACTTTGATTTTCTCGATTCTTTGAAAGCGAGACTTACTGATAGACTCATGTATAGGACTTTTAGGAAAGAAAGAAAAAGGGAAGTCGGTTATCTTTTGGTATATAGCCAAGCTTAGAAAAACCTTGGCTTTTTGATGTACCGGCTCATGATGTCCATCAAGTTATGTAAATAAAAGTGTTCAGCTCTAACTTATCTAAGATGTGTAGTTGGTGTGCATTGCATTATTTTGTTGAGTATGGAATAGGGAGATTTTTAAATATGCTTCCGCTGTATGAACTGCGCCGGGACCGATCTAAATGATATAAACCCCTAGGACTTATGGACCCATTATCATTCTATGGTATCAAAGTGATACAGTATGAGGTCAAGTGAAAGGTAAGCGAACTATGGTGACCCTAACGGATCGAGGGCCGTTTTGGGGGTGCCACAAGAAGTCAAATGTTTCTTATTTTCATGTGTTTGGTTATAAGTGTTTTGTTTTGAAAAACACAAATGATCAAACTCGTAAGTTTGAAGAAAAATCAGACAAATGAATTTTTATTGGCTACTCAACCTCAAGCAAAGCCTACAGAGTTTTCAATAAAAAGACTCAGTCTATGGAAGAATCTATGAACGTCAAGTTTCAAGACTCTATAGAAAATCAAGTAGATCGGACTCAAATTGAAGAGTCTGAAACTACTCTAGAAATCATAAAGTCTACTTCCCCCGAAGAGGTTCAGACTTTTGATGTTCAACAATAAGAAGAACCAAAAGATTCAATTGAAGCAGGAGATCAGCAAATTCTCAAACCTACTAGCAACTAGAAGCATAAATTAGTCATCCCAAAGAACTCATCATTAGCAACATTGATGAAGGAATTCGTACCAAAAGTATATAAGAAGCCTTGGCTAATGAAAGCTGGATTGAAACCCTGCAAGAAAAGCTCAGACAATTCAGCATCAACAATGTTTGGGAACTAATTCCTAAACCTAAAGGTAAATCTATTATTGGAACTAAATGTGTTTTCAGGAACAAGATGGATGAAAAAGGAAAAATGGTTTTACCAAAAAAAAAAGGGGAAAAGTGGTCATACACAAAGCAAGACTCGTAGCCAAAGGATATATGCAAGAAGAAGGAATAAACTATGGCAAAACCTATGCACCAGTAGCGAGGTTAGAAGTAATCAGATTATTACTTGCTTTTGCTTGCTATAAAGATTTCAGATTCTTCCAAATGGATGTAAAAAGTGTTGGAGAAAACTTTCTTATTTGGTTCGTTCGGTTGAAGAAGATTTCACGGCTGGAGAGAGCATCTCATGATCAATTATTCTTATTGATTTCAATTCAGATATTTAGATCTTTTGATTGGCGAAGTATACTTGGAAGGTTCTACTTATGGGAACCTAAATCCTGATTGTATAGGCGAGCAGGATTGGTGGGCTATCATTACATTCCTTAAATAACTCGAGATCTCCCTAATTGATTCAGTCCAATGTGTAGATTGGAAGAACTCCTTTGGAAGGTGCCAACGGTTATGAAGGCATGAAGGAGTATATAAGGAAGACGCTCAAGTTATTCTAGAGTGTGCGTGAAAGAAGAATTCCAAAGTCTGAAGCTTTTGGTTCTTCGCAGTTTCATTTCGTCGAGCTTTAATTATACTCAAAAGAGAGATTAAATACATGTGAGACCTTGAGGAAGTGTAGGAGAGTCTCTACACTGTGGAATCAAGGACGTCAGGCGTAAAATATCTTTTGGTTCTTAGTGGAATCCAGCCAGTAGGCTGTCACTACGGGAGAGTGGACGTAGCTTGGTCTAAGTTGAACCACTATAAACCTTGTGTTTTAATTCTCTTTCCCTAATCTCTTTACTTTAATTCGCAGCATTATATTACTATTTATAGTTGTTTACATCTTCAGTCTACTATCCTTAGAAGTCGAATCAGTCTAGGTGCTCTTACTAGCTCTATCAAAAAGTGCTTTTCTAAATGGATTCATCCAAAAAGAAGTCTATGTGGAACAACCACCTGGTTTTGAAAATCCAAGAAAGCTAGACTCAGTCTACAGACTGAAAAATGCCTTATATGGATTAAAGCAAGCACCTCGAGCCTGGTATGAAAGGTTAAGTAAATTTCTAATTCAAAATGGTTTTGTTAAAGGTAAGATAGATACTACTCTATTCATTAAAAGAGAAGGTAAAGATTTCCTACTTGTTCAAATTTATGTTGATGATATTATCTTTGGATCACCTAATGAAAATCTATACAAGAAGTTTTCTAGATGCATGCAGGATGAATTCGAGATGAGTATGATGGGTGAGTTAACTTTCCTTTTGGGATTACAAGTTAAAACTTTCCTTTTGGGATTACAAGTTAAACAATCAAAGGAAGGTATATTCATTCACCAAGAAAAGTATGCGAAAGATCTCATCAAGAAGTTTGGATTGGAGAACTGCAAAAAGATAGAGACACCAAAGTCAAGTTCTTCGAAGCTGGATAAAGATGAAGGAGGAAAGAGTGTAGACCAAAAGCTTTACGGGAGCATCATTGGTTCGCTTCTTTATCTTACTGCATCTAGACCCAACATTTTGTTTAGTGTTTGTATTTGCGCTAGATTCCAATCAAATCCCAAAGAATCTCATTTAAGTGTTGCAAAGCGCATCATCAAATACATTGCAACAACTCCAAAGCGAGGTATGTGGTATTCTAAAGAATGAGACTTTAGTCTCCTTAGATATTCAGACGCAGATTTAGCAGGATGCAAAATAGATAGAAAAAGTACTTCGAGTACATGTCAACTGCTATGCAACAAGTTGGTCTCGTGGTTCTCAAGAAAACAAAGTACCGTAACTCTTTCAACAGCTGAAGCAGAATATGTGTCTCTTGGAAGTTATTGTTTTCAAATTTTATGGATAAGGCAACAGCTAAGAGACTTTAGTGTTGAAGAATCGTGCACAGAGATAAAATGTGATAACACCAGTGCCATCAATCTCACAAATAATCCAATTCTTCATTCAAGAGCAAAGCATATAAAGATCCAACACCACTTTATTCGAGATCATGTCCAGATTAGAGAAGTTATGATCCAGTTCATAAACTCAAAAAATCAGTTGGCGGATCTATTCACAAAGTCATTGGAGAAAAAATTATTTGAGTCTATTCGAGCCAGACTGAACATCATATCTATACCGAGTAAAGCCTGAAAATGTTCAGACTCAGACTTTCCAGAAGTTACGACTGTGAGTTAATTCTCTCTAAATGAATGTGAGTTTATTTTTGGATAAAGTTATAAAAAGGTACATTGATTTTTGAATCGCTACTTGCCTATTTTGTCTTTAGGAATTATTATTGAATTTATGATGGTTTCTAATTTTCAAAAAGGTAGTTTTCATTTTTGAAAAAAGACAGTTTTTACTTTTTTTTTTCCTTTGTGATTGTTCGTATACCCAGTTTCACTTGCTTTATATACAGTAGAAATTCTTCTTCTCCATTTACGCTCACTCAAACCCTAGAATACAGAGATCATATTTTCTCTCTTTTCTCTCGTGTTTGATCTAAAAAGCCTTCACCTTTTCCAACAAACGAGATCATGAAATCCTCCAAGACTTTGACAATGTCATTCCAGAGGAAATCATTGAGACTTGCGAACATGGGACCACAACACATGCCTGAGGGTCCTACCCATTTCGATTTAATTGAAGAAGAAGATTCTACTCAGCAACAACCGCAACAACATTCTCAACAGTGTCACTCCTCGCAAAAAGCGACACAAGTTCCTCCACAAACAGAAGAAGGGATCATTGAAGATGTGGAACCTGTAAGAACTCAAAAACCCCAATTTTTGTTTAGACTCTACTCGAGCTTAAAGATTGGTGGTCCTGCAATGACTTTGATCGACGAGTTCTTGCGATCCAATGGTTACAAGAACGAAACTCTCTTATTAAATGCCATTGAAAGGCTAGGCATTGCGCCTAAAGGTTTTGCTGCAATGACTTTTGCCAACTTTCCAAGTGATCCGTGCATTGGTGGCTTTAATCAACCTGAAGGAAAAGACAATGATGAAAGGATGTATACCCATTTTCAGTCTAGAATGCATGTTGCTGCAACTATTCGTGGAGAGGGAACGGGTTTATTTCATTCCGAGGACCACAAGAAGAGTTATTCGAATCTTCTGAAGAGAGATGTTATGAACCTTAGAAGTGTGGACTTTGATTTTCTCGATTCTTTGAAAGCAAGACTAAGGGAGAAGTTTGCACTTCTTCAACTTGAACGCTTTTGCTCTGAAACTACTAAAACCTACCCTAAACTAACTGCATACTTTTATTCAAATCTATCTTTTCTAGACGTGGATAGATTTTGTTTTACGATTAGGGACAAAGAGTTTGTGGTTAATGTGGATATGTTGGCTGATGTGATTGGTGTGGAGAGAGAGAGAGTTTCCAACCAATCAATGTGTCTGTTGGTCATGGGACTTTGGCTCTAGTCGAGGACAGATTCGCTGAGGGCAAGATTTCTTACACTAGAATGAATGCCTCCAATATTTTACTTCACAAGATCGTGATCAACTGCATTAGACCCAAATCCACTTCCAAAACTAATGTCTCTCACTCTGAAGTGAAGTTGATGTATGCAATCAACATTGGCTATAAATTCTCACTGCCTCACACTATCATAATGCACATGTATAGGAAAGTTGTGAAAGACAAGGGTCAACTACCTTATTCTACGCTGGTCACTCGATATTTAGACATTTTCAAATTCAAATTCTTGCCTCTCTTTGTGTTAGAACCATTGCTTCAATGGTGATTGGGCTGAAAATGATTTCAAAGATGCGTCTGAAGGAGCTGAACAAGGAATTGGAGCGCCTGAAAGAAAAGACCCCTGTCAAGGCAAAACAAGACTCTGCATCAACTAAGAGAAAAGGCAAGGAGCCCTAGACCACACCAACCAAGAAGAGGCGAGCCCTTATCTTGCAGGATGAAGAAGATGAGGACGACATCACTCTCTCCACCTTGCAAAATCTACGGGGTTTTGTTAGCTTCATAGCGCCAGAGGACAGGGATAATAGAGACACAACAAAAATAGAGAAGAAATGGGAAGAAAGAACAGAGGAAGAAGGAAGAGGAAGAGATGAAGAGGAAGAAGAGGAAGAAGAGGGTCAAGATGACTCTTTTGAGCCAACATATGATGTATCCTTGTCCAAGGATTCTGAAAAAACTCGGAGTGGAACTGCAAGAGGCGAACAACATCACTCGGGTGATGAAGCAGAGCAAGTAGAAGGAGAATTCTTTTCTCCACTTAAAGGCACAGAAATAGGGGGAGCTGCTAGAAAAAGAGGTATTTCTTCATCTGTCTTTACTAGTGATGTAAGTAGATCTCCAGCAGATCCAAAGGATGTCTATGCCTCTCAATACCCTGTAGTAGATGTTGAGGAATCCTCTCCTAGTCCTGGTGATTGAACTACTGATGTTCCCTCACATCTCAAGACTCTTGGAACTGACTCGGTTGGACCCAGTGCTACAACAGAATAAACAGCAGACTTTCGAAGGCTGCTCGAAATTCTTTTGGATTTGAAGGGTTGGCAATATGGAATGGAGTGTGAGATCTATAATCTCCATAAAGCTTTGAAGTCCACTTCAGACTCTCTACAAGAGCAGATACTCGCTCTAAAGCTTCAAGTGCAAGCAACCGCAAAGGATGAGGATATTCAAGAGATACAGGAGACTCTGAAGAAGTTGGAGGAGACTGTCAAGTCAATGGGGGATTTCCAGATCGTTCTTATCCCCAAATAGCCATGATTTTGACCCAACTCTTTTTATAAGTTATTCTTCACTTTTTCCTATGACAAAAATGGGGAGAAGTTTGTGCAGATTTGACAATTTCACTAATCTATCTTTTTGGCTTGGAACTGTTTGGTATCTTGGTATCTTTGACTCGTGATTTTGTGCTTGTTATCTTTTACTCTGATATTTTTTGGTTTAGTTTTGGACTAACTTTGGACTGTTTGGATTTGAACTTTTTGACGCTTGTAATAACTTAGTTTGTGATACTAATTACGGCTAGATAGTCATTTTGACTTGCAGGACTAACATGTTTTCTGTGGTTCTAGAATCGATGCTATTCAAGCCTTAATCATTTTTTATATATCACGTTTTGCTTAAGTGTTGTTTTGCAAGTCAAAATTATTCAAATCTGCAAGAAAGTTTTGTTACCATAAAAAAGGGGGAGATTGTTAGAGAAAACTCTATTACTGTTTTGAAGTTAACAAAACATTTCCAAAAGTTCAGTCTGAAGACTTGCATAATCAAAAGTTATGATCTGAAGAACTCCACACTCTTTTGATAAAATCTTAAGACATCCAAACCTTAGTTTCAAGGTCTGCCCTCATTGACAGTTTCCAGACCGAAGAATAAAGACTTATCCAGATGCGAGATTATCTTTACGAATTCGATTCATACGGTCTTTGGAAGACTATATGGCTAGATTTAGCATTTACTTGATTGATTATTCTTATTGGAACTTACTTCAATATGAAGGTCATTTGAAAGGCGAGTAAACTTGGAAGGTTCTACTTATGGAAACCAAAGATCCTAATTGTATAGGCGAACAAGATTAACGGGCTTTCATCTCAATCATCTAACAACTCGAAGATCCCATTGATTGATTCTATCCAACGGCTAAATTGGAATAATTCATTTGGTAAGTGCCAACAATTATGAAGGCATGAAGAAGTATTTAAAGCGAACTCTCAAGTTGTTCGAGGTGTGTGTGAAAGAAGAATTCCAATGTCTGAAACTTTCTAGTTACTTTTTGTTTCATTCATTGAGCTCAAAGTTGCATTCAAAAGAGAGAGATACTTAGTGAGACTTTGTGAGAGACTAGTAGAGACTCATCACTGATTAAGTCGCAGATCACAAGTTGTAAAATCTCTTTTTGATTCATAGTAGAATTCAGCCAGTGGTAAAATCTCTTAAAATCTTCCTTTGCTATTTTCTCTAGTAGGCTTGGTCTAAGCCGAACCACTATAAACCTTGTCACGCCCCGATCCTCGAATACGTGCGCATCCCTCACCTGGTTGATTTATAGCGACGTCCCAAGACACATTTCCGACCCCTTTCATTTAATATGCGCAAGCGGAAGCATATAATAAAATCCCCAGACAAATAAAAAATGGGATAGAAAAGTAGGGTCATATTTTTCACAACTGAAAAACCACAACCAGACTTTTATAGACAGCAAACCACATACTATATATTACAATATTATTCACAGAAGTCTGATCTATCATATCAGTCCACAACTTAGGTTTGCAAATAGGATGGGATTTTAGTCCTCATATGGGTCATACTCTGGATCATCCTTGAGATCCTCTTCTGATTCCTCTTCGGGCTCTTCTTCTTCTTTAGACTTCTCATCGGGGTCTTCCAACTCCAAATCCTCCTCCGGTTCCTCCTCATCAGGCTCTTCTTCCCATGGTTCATCCTATTCGACGATTTCCCCTTCCTCTTCACTCCAATTAGCACCCCGGCTGAGTATACAGGAGTACCAGCATCATTCTCAAGATCCGGGTCCTTTACATCTACCACCGATCCATCCTTAGGATCTGCTATCCCCTTTCCAAAGGCTACCTCCAGAACAAATATAGGCACATCACCTTCTGGCATGGGACCCTCTCTTCGCCCATCGTGATACTCTCGATACCACGATCAATACTCATGGGGCCTCAAGCTATCATTACCCACATCAACCCAGATAGTGGACTTGACTAGTACGTACTCTAGTCCCTCGGGTTAGGGGTGTATCGAGGAATTATACGCTATCTCTGTGACTTCTTCAGGAATGCCATAATGCATGGGAGGACGAGGAGGTGGAGGTGTTGCCATCTATGGGCCTGAAATGTTGTCATATATCGGGGTGAGACTATGTCTCAGCAAGTTCTATCCCACTAAGACCCGATTAGTAAGCCAATACAACTTAGACTGCCTAAGCACAACACGAGTTAGAGGACTTACCTTGGCCTCAGTTTCCTTCCTGCAAGTCAGTATATTTCAAATATACATCAATCACACCAATTCACTCAAATAGATCAAACCATCGATCAATCAACCTCGTCGATTACATGTCAGACATACCACTTCTTGGTCATTTCAACCAATACTGTCTATTCTCCAAAATAACTTATCGGATTACCGAGCCATTATATTATACGATTCATTCCCCTAAGTGACATACTATGTCACCGATGAATATGTCACCGAGTATATTCATCATAACGTCCATTCTCCAAAATAACATGTTGAGTCATTGAGTCGTTATGGCATGTCGTCTATTCTCCAAAATGACCTATAGAGTCACCGAGCCGACATTGTATACTGTCCATTCTCCAAAATGACATATAGAGTCACCGAGCCGGTATTATATAAATATCGTCCTTTTTCCAAAATGACATATAGAGTCACCGAGCCGATATTGCATACCGTCCATTCTCCAAAATGACATATAGGGTCACCGAGCCAGTATATAACATTCTATTTCGAACGTACAATCAATTTGTCCTTTTTATCATTTTCGATAAAAGTACATGTGCATGGGCACACGGCCGGCCTTAGCCAAAATATGATAATTTCCTTTCCACAAATCCCACCACTTTCTGTAGTCCACCAAAATATTTTTGGCGCTGTCAACCGACACCCGGTTATTTTCCAATTAATTATCAAGATTAATTAATTTAGGAAAAATAATCTTATAATCACAAATAATTCATTTCAACACCAAATAAAGCTCAATTAAATAAACGGACTGCACCATGATAATTAGCATAAAATTCCGATCGTCGACCATCCCAGTCTAATTTTCGAAAAATAAATAAATAATTAATTAATTACGAAAATTAATAATTAAATAGCAATAAATCCAACTTAGGTCCGTAATGCCAAACTGGAAGCCAAAACAAACCCGGAAAAATTCCAAGTGTCGTTGAATAAATATTAGGACATGCCTACTCAATAACTACACTAACCATTCTCCTAACATGCATAGGTAAATCCCTAATTTAATTATTCTAATTTAATCTATCCATCCAATTGCACTTAATTAACACTAATCAACCCCTAGGCATCATTAGCAAACTAAGCGGGGTTTAGTGAGTTAAACTCACCCGTTTAACAATTCGCTTGGATTAAAACGTTGGGAACGTCGCGGGGGACGTTTTTCTCCAAAGCGGGCCGAGGGTCCGAGGTCCACAAACACCTTAAAATGGGCCTCGAAACCGCTGTGATACCCACTTGTTGGCTTGCTTTTTTGAGCTGCAAAACAGTAGGGGTGTGCATGGTCCGGGTGGGCGGTTCCCGACCTAGAACCGGGAACCGCCCGCTAAGGACCGGTTTCGAAAAATTGGAACCGGGATCCACCCGTTTGTTGCATGGATCCACCAGGGAATCGAACCATCGGTCTGGTCCGGTTCCCGGGTGGATCCATGGAACCGATCTTGACGTGAAACAATTTTGGTTTTTAACATAGAACGACTACGTGACATCAAAGCAAGCCAAAGAAAGAAAAACCAAATTTAAGTACGTGGAGATGCGGACGGTGGGAGAAGTGTTTGGAATAATGTACCCACTACGTGGGATCATTATGACCTAGCACCAGAGGCTAAGAATGTACTCAGGCAATACAGACAAGCTACATCGTCCCAAGAGCATGAAATGACAAGCGAAGATGACATTGTCCAGTCTACTCAAGACCCCTATGCACGCTTTGGAGGTCCTCTGTCTCAGAATCCCTACGAACAGGGACCTTCGTCCTTATTCCAGAACATGGACACATCCTTTTATGCACAGCCATCCAATTGGCCTCAGCCAAGCATTCCTGCCGACACTCAAGAAGATAGCACCAACTGGGCTGAAGAAGAAGCATCACATTGGGCTCATGAAGAAGCATCCTCATCAAGAAGGCTAAATCAAATCCTCTCACCTGAAGACCTTGAAGCCCTTGAACATAAATACGAGGCACATCTCCTAGAAAACAGCTCAGATAACTCAGTCTGTAGCTACAATGCTTGTGACGGACGAGACCATTGAGTCCGTACAATTTTCACTGTAGCAAGTCACTGTTCACTTTTACTGTAGTACTAGGCTAGGGAAGGTACATTCACGATACGATCCTTTGTTCATAGTGTGCGAATAATTCCCTCTCGGAAATTTCCGGTGCCTTTGTTTGTATCCGAACCCATGAGCTTGGTCCTTGTGTGTGTGTCTTCATAATCTCTTATCATCCATAAAAGGCGAGGGGGATGTATTGTTTTGGGCAGAGTCCCCTGAAGTAAAGTGTGTAATTTGTGAAAAACATCTTCATGGCTTTCTAAATTCCTTTTCTTCTCCAGCCTGGTAAGATCCTCCAAGAAATGCAGCTTGGGAAGGTTAGAAATGTTTCCATCCTAGCTTCTTTGAGTGTCTCTAGACTCTGAACTAAAGGGCTGAGTGGTTTTTTACTGAAAGACTGTCCTTGAAAGGCTTGAACGGGAGTTGTTCGCCTACTGTGGGATGCATACCTGCAGGAAATTTACTCTCCTTCCCTGGTTCTAAGTCTAGGTCCATCTCATGGTGGATTAGGAGCCAAAGACGAAGGGAGTGAGATGAGATCTAGGTTTCTTTTACTAAATTTTTTTTTTTTAATATTAAAAAGGTTCCGGTCCGGTCCGGGTGGGCGGGCGGGCGGATCCGCCCATGGAACCGAGAACCGGACTGGTATCCATCGGTTCCCATAAATTGGAACCGGGAACCGGACCGGTTCCCTCAAGAACCGCCGGGTCCGGGCGGTTCCGGTCCGGTTCCGAGCGGTTCGGGCAGTTCCCGGGTATTTTGCACACCCCTACAAAACATGGGAAATGGAGTTGGTTTGGTGTGGTGAGGCTCGGGAAAAGTAGTGGTGACGGCCTCGGGTCGACGACTTTTTCCCAAAAAGTCTCGGGCATTAGAAAAATCTTCTGAAACGAGTCGATGTTCCTAGAATTTATTGCGACATGACAGAATATTCAATTTCTGAAATCGGATTCGAATTCGCAGTTAATTTCCATTCGGCACGTTTTTAAAGTGACCTAGGCTACCAGGTAGCTTTCAAAAAATTTTAGTGCAAATGACCCGTGGTCGATTTTCTTCAAGTCACAATGAACCCACTCAACTCCTTGGCGACTCTCGATAGTCGTGAAAATCTCAAGAATTCAAATACGGACACAGGGTACCAAAATGATATAAAAATCAGTCTAGTGTCGACCGATAAGAATTTTCCATTTAATGGTGTCACCCAGATTAGCCACGCATCTCAGTCGAACCAATCTATCTCTGATCTCTAATCAATTTACGTCTGTGCCATAATGATTCCGGCAGATGAACATGGTCGAGTAGCCGATTCCTAGTCAAATTCTCAAGTCTATTTGCCTTAAAATCCTTAATGGTGCCTTAAAATCCTTAATGGCTTCCCCAGATAGTCTAGTAATCTCAAGAGTGATCAGCTCTGAGAACAGCCCTATAGGCGCGTTAATGAAATGCCCGATTTATTCAGTAGAAAACAAGATTGAAAATCTGAGATATTACAAACCTTATGTTCCAATTCTCTTTCCTTGAACTCTTTACTTTCATACATATATCTACATATTCATTTGAAGCTGATTACATTCTTAGTCTATCATCTTCTAAAAGCAAATTACTTCTGCTAAGTCTTGCGAAGATTTTTATTTACACCTATTCACCCCCCCTCTAGGTGTTTTCACTAGCCCTTTCATGATCCACCGGAAGATCAAGAAAAGGATCTTGACAATTTGATCATCATACAAGGTAATGATATCCAGGAAGAGGATCCTAATCTAGATGAAGAATTGGAAGGAGAAAAGACCACAGATGAGATTGAACTTGACAAGCCAAATGATGTAGAGAATCCCCAACAACAGCAAGTGACTAATCCTCCAACTGTTGTATAGGAGAAAGAAAAAGTGGTAGCTGATGCCTCAGTACCAATTAAGGATGTATTACAAGAAGTTGTGGCCAATATCAATAAAGAAATGTCTAATGAAATGGACAATGCCAATTTATCAGACCATCCACAAATTAGAGAAGCTTAGGTTAGATGCAAGGTGAACAAGTTCTGCCAAAGGTACCTACAAACATGATGTTCAAAGTATTCCTAATGTGATTACAGGAATTGACAAGGAGCCAAGAGTTATTGCTCCAATTGCAGATGAGAGTGCGATTGTGACTGAAAAAAAGAAGAAAAAAAAGCAAATGCAGAGAAAGAAGTAGACGTAGAAAAATATGCTCCAATTGAGGGGAAGCAAGTGCAAAATGCAGGGGCAAGGCAGATCTAGTAGGGTGAAAAGGAAAAGGAAAATGATCCATCCATTGAAATCATTTCTCCGCCAGAGGCTACAGTTGATTCTAATAAGAATATACTTCGAGCACTAATGGAGATTAAAGATGAGTTCAAGGAGCTCAAGTATCAAATCAAGAGGCTCACACAGGATAGAGACAAACGCCTGAAGAAGCTTGAAAACACAATCGCTCATATAAGTCACTACATACTTGTCTTTCTATGCCTCCTGAAGATCTCCCTCCTTCAAGCCCTCCAACTCAAGACCCAAACCAACCCTCCACCTCTAAATAATCTTCAACATTTTAAAAAAATTCTATGATAATTTCGTTTGTGTTGGCTTGTTTTTTTTTTTTTTTGAACTCTCACCTTGCTTCGATTTGTTATTTGGATATGTTTTGTTGGTTTGCTACTAAGTGTTGAACTTATGGTTTGATATATTATATATTATGGTTTGCTATAACCTTTTGTGCTATTGACAAAAAAGGAAAGAAATGTGAAGACATAGAACTTCGCAGATTTCAATGCGATCTATACTCTGAGGATAGTTTTTATGCAATATTGGTTAAAAATTTCTTATCCCTTTTCTTGTGATTTTAAGAGTATTTAGAATATTTATAAGAATCGTAATCTCTTTTACTTAACATTCTTGTAGATCATGATTGTTCTTTAATTTTAAATCTTGCTAAAATCATAGCTTTATCATAGTCAAATCTTTTCTAAAAATTTTACTTAGAAAGTTTTGTCATCATCAAAAGGGGAGATTGTTGAGGAAAATTCCTTTATTAGTTTTGATGATTGACAAAACTTCCTCTAATCATTGTTTGATTTTTATGGTAAGATTTTTTAGGTGGAAACTCTGATGAGAACCATTAGACGTCACTCGTCAGACTCAAGGACAAAGTGGAGATCCTCTCCTTTAAGATTCAATCTCGACATGCATAAAGATAGCGATTAGACCTTGTGTTAATGGCTAAGAAGATCGACGTGGATTTCCTACCTAGTTTACTTTGATTATCCGAAAGGAAATTATTGAAGTCAATATTATTGCATATGGAATGTTCAATCTACCAATGGAATAATCATATTGAAGACGAAAAGTTCTCCATAAGAAAGACTCAACCTTTGGAAACCCTACCTACTTGTACGGGCAGTAGATCTTACGAGAGGACTTCTTTCTTGGCAATTTGGAAGCAATCAGATCTTCCTAAAGTTTCAAGTCCAACGGATTGATTGGACAACTAATCCTTAGAGGGAAGGTCCAATGGTCAACTTCGACACTAGGGAGTATAAAAAGAAGACGTGCTGCTAAAGGATGGAAGAGAGCATACAAAACTTTTGAAATCCACAGTTCACAAAGTCTTATTCCAAATACTTACATCTTACATGAGTTGAATATTGTAATCTGTTAGAGGTCATGAGTATTTCACACGAGCTTGATTGGGACTTACTTAATACTTGTCACCTCGATCGATTCATACTAGTGAAATCTGAGATAGCTAGTATAAACACCTAGAGGGGGGTGAATAGGTGCACAAACAATTTATCGAGATACGGAAGTGATTCTTGGCAAACGATAGAGAGGAAATTCTTTCTTGATTAACAAAATGAAATACGATCAAGGTAAAGAGAGTGAGGAAGAGAAAATTGAACACAAAATTTATAGTGGTTCGAACTTATTCCAAGCCTACGTCCACTCTTCCGCACCGACAGCCCACCGGCTGGATTTCACTATGATCAAAAGAGAAGTTACAGCACAGCTTTGCCTTGATTCCACAAAGTAGATGTTCTACCACACCTCCTCAAGGTTTCTCACAAATATAGACTCTCTTTTGTATACAAGTATTCGCTCAAAGGAATTGTCTAAACAAAAAGGAGCTTCAGACTTTGGAATTCTTCTATCGCGCACACCTTGAACAACTAAGACCGTCTTCCTTATATACTCCTTTATGCCATCATACCCGTTGGCACTTACCAAAGGAATTCCTCCAATCTACCCGTTGGACGGAATCAATTAGGAAGATTGTTCGAGCTATTAAAGGAACGTGTCGATAGCCCATCAATCTTGTTCGCCCATACAATCAGGATCTCGGTTTCCATAAGTAGAACCTTCCAATAATATTTAGACAATCATCGAATCTTCAGTCATCGAATCAATCTTGATCAATCAAAGGATTCTGTTGCGTCTTTCCCAGCCACGAGATCTTCTCCAGTTGATAAGGTTAAATCCTCAACGAAACATCCAGTTCTGGATAACCTTTCTTCAATGGATTAGAGACTGTCAATGAGGATAGACTTTGAGTCTTGAGTCGGCTGTCCGGAGGTCTTCGACTTTAAAACGGCGAGCTCCGCAAGCCTTGAGACTAGGCCGTAGAAACGTTTTGTCAACTTCAAAACACTTCAAGAAGATTTCTCCAACAATCTCCCCCTTTTTGATGGTGACAAAACTTTCCTGCAGATTTGGATTACTTTGACCTGCAAAATATTTCTTAAACACATATGCATATCTTATAAAGATAAATGGCTAAATGAATAACACTAGAATATGCAACCACAGAAAATAGGTTAGTCTTGTATACGATAAAGCCATCCATAAGATATCAATACTAGTTAATAAAAGCAGTCAAGTCCAAGTCTAGTTCAGTTCTTATCCAGACACAAAACAAAGTCAACAAAACAATCCAACAAAACACACGATTAAAAGTTTAATTGAAAATTTGAAAATTTGATCAAATCTTGCATCTCTCCCCCTTTTTGTCATCATTAAAAAGGATGAGATGTAATCAAGATTGCTTGGGAACGTGGACAAGCTGGAAATCTTCCATAGGCGAACGATGCCTTCCGGCCTTTTGAAGTCTTCCTTCGTTGTGCAATCTCCTCACTCTTGGCATTGGCCTGATTCGAACAGAGAGGGCTTGCATCTTATCATTTAATGAATAGGAAGAAGCTTGACCTTCATTCTTCAAGCTTTGAACCTCACATGCCAAGGCATAAATTTTACCTCGCATCTCCAAGAGAATATCCATGACTCTGCGAAAATCTGCTCCATTATCAGTCTGAGTACTTGCTTCGGCTCGATTCGATGGAGTAAATGCGGTGATGGTAGATCGGCATAGTCTTGCAGGTTTGGCGATGAAACTTCATGACCTTCTTCTGGAAATTGAGATGCATAAACATCCTGCGGGTCTGCGGGTGAGCGACGGCTCCTTCACTTGCATCGGGATATGAAGACTTCCTCCTTCCTCCCGATCTCCCCCATTTCCATGCCTACGGTGGAGAAGAGTGTTCTTCGGGTTCTCCTTCTTCTCTTCTTTTTCTTCAGGTCTTTCCTCCTCTGCTTCTTTTTCAGCTTCTCTTTCTTCTTCTTCCTTCTCCTCTGCTTCTTTCGTCATTTGTTCCGATTCTTTTACGTGGAGCAGGGGCGACTTAAATTCTTCAAAGCCAATGCGTAGAGATTGTGATGTCTTCCTCATCATCTTCATCCTCAACGAGGAGAGCTCTTCTTCTCTTGGATGGAGCAACCATGGGCTCTTTCCCTTTTCTCTTAGCCGAAAAGAGATTTGATGAGATTTGGCGAGAGTCCTCTCCCTTGAATTTCTCCAACTCCTTGCTCGGTTCCTTCGGACGCATTTTGGTCACCATTTTCAGTCCCTACCACCATATGATCGCATGGTCGAACACAAAAGATTTGTGGAGGCTGAATATTCGAGATGTCCGAATAACTTCGTAACAAGGCTTGGGTAAGGAGTTGACCTCTGTCCTTCATCATTGCTCTATACATGTGAAACATCACGGTGTGAGGAGAGAAAACCTTTTTCCAAAGAGAATTGCATACATCGCCTTGGCCTCGAACTTGAAACATCGGTCTTGGAAGTTGATTTCGGTCGGAGGCAATTAATCACAATCTTGTGAAGTAAGATGTTAGATGCACCCATCCTTAAGTAGGTGATCTTTTCATCCGTTCTCTGTCCTTCACCGGTTCAAGTGTGGCCCGAGCAATGGAAACTTTGATTGGTTGATATCTTCCTCTTTTCGACTTCTAACACATCTGCCAGCATATTCATATCCACAACATAGTCTTGATCTTTAACGCTGAAAGAGAATCTATTCGCATCCAAAAAGCTAAGATTTGAATAGAAATATGCAGTTAATCCAGCATAGGCCTCTGTATTGTCAGAACAGAACCTTTCAAGTTGAAGATAACTGAACTTTTCCCTTAAGTTCACGTTCACAGCATCCAGAAAGTCGAAATCCACACTCCTAGGGTTTATCACCCCACGCTTCAGCAATTTCGAGTACAAATCCTTTTGTTCCTTTGATCTGAACAAATCTCCCATTTTTCCTTGAATTTCAGCCGCAATACCCATTTTCGGTTGAAATTGGTACCGTACAATTTATCATCATCATTCCCATCTACTGATTCGGCCCCGATCCACGAGGATCACTTGGAATATTTGCAAGGGTTTCCTCGGCCACTCCTTTTCGAGCAATTCCCAAACTTTCCATTTTTTCAGAAAGATATATTCGTTCCCATGTCCTTTGTCTTTAAGGAAATCATCAATGTAGTTCAAACGAGTACGAATTCCTTTTAAAAGCACGATATAACTGGTAAATATAAGCGGGCTTTTGAACTCTTACGAGTGCATCCTCGATGATTTCTTCCATTGTTGATGATCAACGCCTTGAGGACTAGATGGAGGAGAATGACGCTGCGAGAATGTTGTGGGCTCGCTTGCTGTTAAGGTCACTTCTTCTTCGGTAAGATCGAAGTGCGTAGGCCCCTCACTCATTCGCCGTGGTCCCTCGCTTGCGATTCTCGAAGACTTTCTTGAAGATGACATCTTTCTCGGTTTTGGAAGATTCCTCGCTTGACTTTCCCAGAAAGATGACAACTTTTTGAAGATTAAACAAAGAAGACAAACGGGAATGGAGGATCGATGCTTTCTAGGGTTTTTTGAGAGTAAAGTGAAGAGGAATCGACAGTACACGATCGGTTAAAAAGAGGGATAAACGAACCGTCACAAAGGAAATAAAAAATGCCTTTTCAAAATAACTGTCTTTTTTTCCGCAAAAATATCCATTTCAAAAATAACTTCCTTTTGAAAATGAAACGATGCAATATTTACGTCAATTAAATATAGCAACAATTTAAACACAGTCTGACAATCGTACCTTTTCAAGATAAGTTTCAAGAGAGAAATACTTACAGTCTGACGGTCGTACCAAGACTATCTTTCAGATAAAGTCTTGTAAGACTGAGTCTGAAAGTCTTTAGACTTTGATATCCTCATACCTCAAAATGTTGAGTGCGGAACAGATAGATTCAAATTGATTTTTTCCAAAGGCTTTGTGAATATATCCGCCGAGTTGATTCTTTGAGTCAACAAATTGAATTGAAACATCTCCATTTTGAACATGGTCTCTAATAAAGTGATGTCGAATCTCTATATGCTTCGCTCTTGAATGGAGAATTGGATTTTTGGTGAGGTTGATAGCGCTGGTGTTGTCACAATTAATCTCCGTACATGAGTCTTCAATTTCAAAGTCTCTTAGCTGTTGTTTTATCCATAGAATTTGCGAACAGCAGCTTCCCGGCTACATACTCGCTTCATTGTTGAAAGGGACACAGTGCTTTGTTTCCTTGAAAACCAAGACACTCATCCCCGCTTCCAAGCAGCGGCAAGTTCCCGAAGTGCTCTTTCTATCAACTCTGCAACCGGCCAGATCTGCGTCTGAATATCCCAGAAGATTAAAGTCTCCCTTCTTAGGATACCAAAGACCGATGCTTGATGATGAAGCAACGTATTTAATGATGCGTTTCGCGGCACTGAGATGAGATTCTCTAGGATCTGATTGAAACCTAGCACAGATGCAAACACTCAACAAAATGTCAGGTCTAGAAGCAGTAAGATAAAGAAGTGAACCAATGATGCTCCTGTACAGCTTTTGATCAACTTTCTTCCCTTTTTCATCTTTGTCTATCTTCAAATAACTTGACATTGGTATGTCGGTCTTTTTGCACTTTTCTAGTCCAAACCTTTTGACAAGATCATTAGCATATTTTTCTTGATAAATAAAAGTTCCTTCCTCCAATTGTTTTACTTGAAGACCAAGAAAGAATGTTAATTCTCCCATCATACTCATTTCAAACTCATCCTGCATAGACTTAGAAAATTTCTTGCACAGACTTTCATTAGAGGATCCAAAAATAATATCATCCACATATATTTGAACAAGTAAGAAACTTTTGTTTTCCTTTTTGACAAATAAAGTTGTGTCTACTTTACCTTTGACAAAACCATTCTGTATTAAGAACTTACTTAGTACGTCGTACCAAGCTCGGGTGCTTGCTTTAAACCATACAAAGCCTTTTCGTCCGAAGACGAGTGCGGCTTCTTTGGGTCTTCAAACCCTGGTGGTTGTTCCACATATACTTCCTCATGGATAAATCCATTTAGGAAGGCGCTTTTTGACGTCCATTTGGAATAACATGAAATTCTTATAACAAGCAAACGCAAGTAATAGTCGAATAGCTTCTAACCTTGCTACCGGAGCGTAAGTCTCATCATAGTCTATTCCTTCTTCTTGCGTATATCCCTTGGCCACGAGTCTTGCTTTGTTTTCGTACGACTCTTCCTTTCTCATTCATCTTGTTTCGAACACCCATTTAGCTCCAATAAAGTTTTACCTTTGGTTTGGATGTCAATTTCCAGACATCATTAATGTTGAACTGTCGAGCTCTTCTTGCATAGCTTCAATCCAGCTTTCATAAGATAAAGCTTCTTCTATGCTCTTTGGTTCAATTTCAGAAACGAGAGCCACAAAGCACTAGACTCTTCTCGCCTTTTGGATCTCAGTGCGAATTCCTTCATTAATTTCGCCGATTATAAGATCTTTGGGATGACTGGACTTATGCTTCCAGTTACTTGTTGAATTGTCTGATTGATGATCTCTTTCTTTATTTGGATCTTCACGAACAACCTGATGCTGGTTTTCCAGAGACTGAGATGCTTCTTGAGTTGTAAGCTTTGGAGGGTGCGAGCAGTTCGGACTCTTCTTGATGAGTCGACTTGATTCATCTTGCGTTGAGTCTTGAAATTTGACATTCATTGACTCCTCCACGGTCGCTCTTTTGTTATAGACTCGTAGGCTTTGCTTGATGTAGAATAACCAAGGAAGATACCTTCATCTGATCTTTCTTCAAACTTACCAACTCGATCTTTTTGCATTTTTCAATATAAAACATTTGCAACCGAATATATGAAAGTATGAAACAATAGGCTTCTTATCTTTGAATATCTCATAAGGGGTTTTCTCTAGAATAGGTCTTAAGAAGACTTTATTGATGATATAGCATCTTTGTTGAAACGACTTCAGCCCAAAATCGTGAAGAAATCTTACTTTCAATTAAAAGAGTTCTAGCCATTTCTTGAAGAGACTGTTCTTTCTTTCCACAACTCCATTTTGCTTTGAGGAGTATATGGAGAGGAGAACACATGCTTAAAGCCGATTCATCACAAAATTTTGTAAAATCTTGATTTTCAAATTCACCTCCATGATCTGTTTTTATACTAGAGATAACACATCATTTTTCATTTTGAATCTTTTTAGCAAATTTTTCAAAATACGAGAAGGTTTCAGACTTACTTGCAAGGAAATATACCCAAGTAAAACGGGAGTAATCGTCCACAATTACTAGGCAATATTTCTTACCTCCAATGCTCTGGGTTCTGGTTGGTCCGAAGATATCCATATGCAGAAACAACGTAGTACATGATTAGTAGAGACATGATTTATTTGCTTAAATGAATTTCTTACCTTTCCCGAATACATGGAGTGCATGGATCAGTCTTTTGGTATGGCAATTTGGGTAGACCTCGAACTAGCTGCTTTGATGAGATTTTGGCTAATTGCTTCATGTTGACATGACCAAGCTTTCTGTGCCATAAGCTTGCTTCGTCTTGTATTGAGATAAGACATTGCGTTTCATTTGGTTTCACATCCAGAAGATAGATATTTCCATGTCTTCGACCCATGAAAGACGAGTAGAGTCTTTGCTGATTCCGAACATGTTCCTTCTTGAAAGAAGATCTTGAAACCAGTATCACACAATTGACTAATGCTAAGAAGATTGTAATTGAGTCCTTCCACTAAGGAAACATTACTTATTGTGAGACTTCCAATTTTCACCGTTCCAAATCCCACAATACTTCCTTTGCTGTTTCCTCCAAATGAAACTTTTCCACCATTTACTTGAACAAGCTTTATGAAGCAATTTGAGTCTCCTGTCATGTGTCTTGAGCATCCACTGTCAAGATACCACTTTACCTTTTCTTTGACGGAGACCTGCAATTGAAAGAGAGTCTCAAGCTTTCTTTGGTACCCAAATTTTCTTGGGTCCTTTGGTATTAGTAAGATAAACAAGATAGCCCATACTTTCTTAACAGGTTTCCAAACCATAGGACACTCTTTTCAAAATGATCCGGACTGTTGCACTTTGAACATCTGAGAGCATTTCTACTACGGGTTTTACAAAAACTTTCTTGAAATGGTTTTTGTAAGCCTCTTTCGAGGGTCTTTTCTTAATTCTTTCTTTTACTTTAGGAAAATCAATCAAGGGAATTGTTTCGCTGTCATACCTAGACCGAACTTATTGAAGTAAGGTCTTTGAGCTGAAAAGAATTTTTTTCAAGTTTTTCAGACCCTATTGAAAATTTCTTTGAAATATTTGATAAGTCTGTTTTTAAAAAGAGCATTTTCTTTTAAAAGATTATTTTCATTTTCTTTAAGAGTGGAAACAGTCAAGTCTAGACTTTTAACTCTTTCTACTAAAACATTTTCCTTTTGTTTTAGAGCTAAGTTTTCCTTTTTCAGTTCGGAAATTCTTTTGAGAGAAGTCTTAAGACTAAAACACAGTTCATCAATGTATTTAGAAACTTTGACAGGAATTTTAACATTACTTGCCTCAAATTCACTGTCTGAGTCTGATTGTGCCATCAGACATAGATTGGCATGTGGCATCTCGGAAATTCAAAGCCAAGCCTTAAGGTGTGTTAAATGTCTTTAATTAGGTGATAGAATTTTATGGCTTATGCTTTAGCCAATTTGTCTTTTAATTTGATGAATTTTGCTTGTATTGTGGAAATTTAAATTTAAATGCTTGGCCATATGATTTAAATTTCAATAATTAAAATATCCCAAGACTTTGGCCAAGATGAAATTTGAATTTAGAAATATTTATAGAAAGGAATTCAAAAAAAAAAAAAAGGAAAGGAAAAGGGATTAATTTTCGAAATGGGCCTTGGACCCATTAGCCTAAAGCTTGGTGGGCCAAGCTATTCGGCCCATTGGGCCCAAGAGGTGGCTGTCGACCAGCCCAAGAGGGAATGGCCGGTTGGGCCTAAGCCTAAGCCCAAGCCCATTGAAATTCAAATTTAAAAACAAGAATTACAAGTGGCAAGACAAGCCCTCATGCATTGGCCATGGTTGAGGTGAGTTAATCATTGCAATTGAGGGGATATAAAAAGGGGATTAGGAAAGAGAGTGGCCGGTTCCTCTAGCTCATTTGGCCCAGAAAGGTGAGAGAGTGAGAGAGTGTTCGAGAAAGGGAGAGACCGAGAGAGAGGAGGTGGAGCCGAGAGTTGCCGCCGCCCGTCCGCCGTACGTCCGCCTAGTCCGACCGCCGTACGCCGTCGTCCATCGCTGTTTGTTCATCTTGGAGGCAAGTGGGGGTCCATAGCTTCCCTTGCATGTTTGTTGTGGTGTTTGCATGTTAGATTATAGGTGTGATTTGTGTGAAAAACCGAGGTAAGGGTTGCATGTGTTCATGTAATGTGGCTGTTTCCGTTCGGTTTGTGGTAGACAGTTTCTTATTCGAGCTTGCATGTGTATTTGGAGTGCGATTTTGGCTTCGGTGTCTTCATGAAAGTTGAAGCTAACATCTTTTAGTATGACATACTCGAATTTAATGGAAAACTAAGGTGATATGAGGGGTCAAAAGTTCTGTTATACGGAGACTTCAGATCTGCGAATTTCCTACTGACCTCTTGATGATTTCTTGGTTGCATGTTGATTTCTGTTGGAGATATCACTTTGTTGTCTTCATGGAAGTTGTAGGTAACATCCTAAACTACAACATATTAAAATTTGAAGAGAAATGAACAAGTATAGCCTAGTTAATCGGCTAGACCTTTGAGACGTTTGGTTCTGTTGAAGTATACCGAGACACCCGAGACTTCATGGGTTAAAATGGTGACCATAATCTGGCTATTTGATCTAGATCCCTTCATGAAAACTGTAAAGGACACATTGATACATAACATACTCGAATTTCAGAAGAAACGAAAGAGATTTGATGGGTCAAACCTAAGTTTTTCGGTGATGTACGTTCTGGACGAAACGGTAGAGGTTCCAGAAGCTTCATGGAGTTGTATAAATTAATATACAAAGAATTTGGCTTAGTGTTATTCATGAAAAATTCACGAAAATGTGTTGGCTATCACCCTGTGTAATTTGGGAATTTTCGGAGGTCATATGAGTATTTTAATTGAATTAATTCGAAAACTGTGTAATCTGGCCATTATCCGAATATTGTGTGTATTTTGTGGAAATTTGGGAAATTATGTGAAATGCAAATTTGGCCATGAATTTGTGTGAAATTGTGATTTTAATTGTTTGTTTAATGATTGTTTGAATATTATGATTTTTGGAAAATCATAAATATTAAATATAATATTTATTTATGAAAATAAATAAATATAATAATAAAATAATAATAAAATAAAAAGTGGATTATTTTATTGGCCAAGAGTTTTATTGAGTTATAATGCATTGTTATATGACATGGGTGTATGTATGCACATGAATATGATGCATTGTTATATGGCATTGATGCATGTATGATTATGAATCATGATGTATGTGTGTGAATCATATGCCATGAAATAATAAGATGAAAAGGATGATAAAAAGTGGAAAGTGGTATGTGAGTAAGAGGTTGTGGCGGAGGATGTTGTCTCGGTGGCCTGGTGGCGTAATTCCGAGAGATTCCACAGGAGTTTCGGGATGCCGGAATGTGGGGGGCCGGAAGCCACATCGGAGGTTTCGCCCGAAGGGAGTGACTCGCGATGCCGGGATTGGGGTGCGAGATCCTCGGCTAGAAGGGTAAAGGCCGGAAGCCTGTCGGAGGTTTCTGCCCGAAAGGAATGCCTCGTGATGCTAGTTGAGATGCGAGATGCCCGGAATGTGGGGGCGGAAGCCCGGTGGCCATGAGATGGTGGAATCTTTGGGATCACTTCGGAGGTTTCTGCGAAGGGATGGTGATGATGGTGAATTTGATGATTTGAGAAAAGATAATGTGGGGATCAATTGATAAGTAAAAGTGGAAATTGATCTATGATGTGATATGCATGGTCATGCATGGTTAATGATGATATGATATGCATGGTGATGCATGGCTAATGATGATATGATGTGATATGCATGGTGATGCATGGCTAATGATGATATGATATGCATGGTGATGCATGGCTAATGATGATATGATATGCATGGTGATGCATGGCTAATGATGATATGATGTGATATGCATGGTGATGCATGGCTAATGATGATGTGATATGCATGGTGATGCATGGCTAATGATGATATGATATGCATGGTGATGCATGGCTAGTGATGATGTGATATGCATGGTGATGCATGGCTAATGATGATGTGATATGCACGGTGATGTATGGTTAATGATGATGTGATATGCATGGTGATGCATGGTTAATGATAATGTGATATGCCATGATGATGATGATATATATGATGTGATGATGCATGATACGCATGATTTCAAGGTAGGTGATGCCTGCAACGTGTGATGATATGCATGATGCATTGGAATGTTATTGGATTTCCTATCTATTTGAGTGGTTGTACTCACCCCTTTTGGGGATAACATTTCAGATTAGCACTATGCCGCTACCTGCTGTTTCGCGTGGGGTATTTTACGGTCTACCGTCGATGTTGAGTGGAGTGTACGAGAGATAGGTGTCCCTCTGTACCGGATTGACGTTTATCCGAGTGCGATGCTTAGTTATGTATGATATCGGCCTGGGCGGGGCCTGTCATACAAGTTCTGTCGTACGTTCGACGGGATGGAGCGTGCGAGGGATGCTGCCCGCGCCACCACGACACCGGGTTGGGTGTGAGACCTGTACGCGAGGAGTAGGAGCTAGATCACTTTTTGATGTAGAAAACCGACGCTTTCGATGGGAGGGTTCCTTGTTCACATGATGTTAGGGGTCGAGGTTTCTTTTTGAGAGTTTAGGTAGGACATGGCAGAGTCCTAACCCTTCTTGTTTTTTTGTACCGACCCGAAGGAAACCCCATCATGCTTTATATATGTATGTAAGCCAAGCGTCGAAGCTGTTTATAAAAATCATGATGTTTAGCTGGTGTGTATTTGTATCATGGGTTAGAAGGGAGATAGATGACGATGTGAATTTTGCTTCCGCTATGAGTCGCGCATGGGACCGCTTTAAAAAAAAAAAAAAATGCCTGCAATGTCGGCAAGGCTTAATTTAGCCAAGAGATAGAGATGGTAAAAGATGTAACACCGGCGGGTGACGACTGCGAAGGGTTCGGGGTGTCACATGGCATATTCATCATCACTTTCTTCACACTCTGTATCACTCAGGGTTTCGGCTTTGAGAGCTTTTTTTCGAAATATTTCAGCTTTTCCTCTCTTCTTCTTCGAAGAGGACGGTTGGAGTCGATGTGTCCCTTTTTCTTACATTCAAAGCGAGACTACATCTTTGTTTGGTTCCTCATCATCAACAGACTTGGTCTGCTGTCTCTGGAAACTTTGTTTCTTTGAGTTGAACCTTCTGCCTTTTCTATTCAGTTTTCTGAATCTTCTTATCATGAGGGCGAGCTCCTCATCGTCCATATCATCTTCAGAATCTGCATCATCAGAATCATCATTTGATTTTAATGCAATAGATTTCTTACCTTTTGGATCTTCATCTTCATTGATTTGTTCCACTTCATAAGACTGAAGAGTTCCTATCAGCTCGTCGACAGATAGTGGCATAATTCTTTGCGTCTCTCTTATCGAAGTCTTTATGTGATTCCAATCCTTGGAGAGTCCACGCAGTAGCTTGTTTACCTTCATGGGATCAGAAATTTTTTGACCTTGATTCTCAAGACCATTGACAATATCTGTAAAACGGCTAAACATGTCAGTTATAGATTCTCCTGGTTTCATTTTGAAGGCTTCATATTGACCGAGAAGAATGTTGATTCTGGTTCCCTTCACTCGATCTGTTCCTTCATAGGTGATATGCAATCTGTCCCAGACTTCTTTTGTTGTAACACAAGAAGATATTCTATTATATTCAGTTGGTGACAAAGCACAGTATAAAGAGTAAATTGCTTTTGCATCGAGTGCTTGTCTCTTGTTTATCTCTTCCTGAGTCATTCCGCTGGTTTCAATAGTTTCTTTTCCTCTTTCAGAGACTGATGCAGCTGTAGGAGTAATTCCTTTTTCTACAACGTCCCATTCCAGAGGATCCTTTGATCGTAGGAAAGCTTTCATCTTGTTTTTCCAGATGTTGTAATCCTTTCCATCAAAGTAGGGTGGTGCAGTATTGCTTTGCCCTTCCATCAGCCCTGGTGCTAGCATACTAGCCATGGATCTTTTACTCTGAAGCAAAACACTTCAAATAAAGTGAGTACACGAGCTCTGATACCAATTGAGATAGCTAGTATAAACACCTAGAGGGGGGTGAATAGGTGCACAAACAATTTATCAAGATACGAAAGTGATTCTTGGCAAACGATAGAGAGGAAATTCTTTCTTGATTAACAAAATGAAATACGATCAAGGTAAAGAGAGTGAGGAAGAGAAAATTGAACACAAAATTTATAGTGGTTCGGCTTATTCCAAGCCTACGTCCACTCTTCGGGCGACAGCCCACCTAGGCTGGATTTCACTATGATCAAAAGAGAAGTTACAGCACGGCTTTGCCTTGATTCCACAGTGTAGATGTTCTACCACACCTCCTCAAGGTTTCTCACAAATATAAACTCTCTTTTGTATACAAGTATTCGCTCAAAGGAATTGTCTAAACAAAAAAGGAGCTTCAGACTTTGGAATTCTTCTATCGCGCACACCTTGAACAACTAAGACCGTCTTCCTTATATACTCCTTTATGCCATCATACCCGTTGGCACTTACCAAAGGAATTCCTCCAATCTACCCGTTGGACGGAATCAATTAGGAAGATTGTTCGAGCTATTAAAGGAACGTGTCGATAGCCCATCAATCATGTTCGCCCATACAATCAGGATCTCGGTTTCCATAAGTAGAACCTTCCAATAATATTTAGACAATCATCGAATCTTCAGTCATCGAATCAATCTTGATCAATCAAAGGATTACATTTGCGTCTTTCCCGGCCACGAGATCTTCTCCGGTTGATAAGGTTAAATCCTCAACGAAACATCCGAGTTACGGATAACCTTTCTTCAATGGATTAGAGGCTGTCAATGAGGATAGACTTTGAGTCTTGAGTCTGGCTGTCCTGGAGGTCTTCGGACTTTAAACAGCCGAGTGCGCAAGCCTTGACTAGGGCGATAGAAACGTTTTTGTCAACTTCAAAACACTTCAAGAAGATTTCTCCAACAAAATCCAGCCGATAGGCTGTCAGCATAGGAGAGTGGACGTAGGCTTGTCAAAGCCAAATCACTATTGTTCTGTTGTGTGCAATTTTATCTATTCCTAAACTTCTATTTATATTTTTGTGATAGTTTATTGCACATTGATAAGATCCAAGCACAGCACGGTTTGTCGTCAAACGTTCTTATATTGCAATATTGTTTTAACTTATTATATTCCATACTATTACCTATTCACCCCCTCTAGGCGATTAATCTCGCCCTAACAAATTATACCTTGCTATTAAATTTTCCCTCCAAATTACCCTATATTTTCCCTCTTTTGAGCCTAGATCTGAATTTGACAAAGAACCCAAGATTACCAAAAAAAAAAAAAAAAATCACTTCCACTTCACTCTTACACTATTCTCTCTATACCAATGGTCGTGCTCAAGATCATTCCCTTCAAAGGTCGGTTGCCTGTTGATTCTGGCGACATCTCGCCCTCGTCCCTATGCAACGACACTCCCCATCATCCTTATTGGCCTTGTGGTGACCGCCACCTCTTCATATTGTTGTTAGATCACCTTCGTTCTGACTGATTTTTGTAATTATCCGTTAGTGATAATCAAAGGGAGGCTCTCTATACTTTGTAATAAGCTGATGCAAGAGCATTCGACTTAGCTCCATCAGCCCAATTAGCACCATTTTTGCTAATTCAAGCCAATATAGAATTTGGGCATAATGTGCTTCAATGAATCGAGACTGAAATTTCCAAATAAAATGGTATTGAACTGTTCTTACTGAGTTATCGATACCAATAAATAAGGAGTTACCGAAGTTATCAATATGGTGTATCGGTTGCTACTTTCTTGGTATGCTTTAAAAGTTGTTGATTTTGAAGTCTCTCAACAACATAACAATGGGAGGCCATTCTAAACAACTTCCTTGGTTATTTGATGAAGTCTTGGGGTACTTATCTTCGAGTCAAGATGGGAGCACGAATTTTACAAGGTTGAAGTATCAAGAATGCAGGTTCCCAAGTCATTAAATGCATTTCTATTTTCCTATGAGTCTTTAACGTTATGTAATTTTAAAGAGTCAAAGACTTGAGTTCTTAGTTCTTTAATGTTAAGCTAGTTCCCATGTCTATTTATTATTTTTCTATTTCCTAAGTTAAATTCCTCCTATATATAGAGGAAGCCTCTCCATTGTAATGAAGACAATTTTGATGAATGAAAATACTTGAGATTTTGCTTTGCGTGAGTGAATATTTTTGGAGATTGAATAACTACTATTTCGCTGTCTTTATCCTTGGAGAGTGGATTATTTCTCGGTGATGAGCCAATAAGCCATTTATTCTCGGCTGATGGATTTTCCTTTAGGCCTTAGTGGTGAGCTTCCCCTATCATGAAGTCCTTTATCCTTGGTGGATGGTTCGTCCTTTGAGCCTTGGTGGTGAACTTTGTCAATCTCGATCCTCATCTTTGGTTGGTAGCATGTCGTTTATACCTTGGTGGTGATCGTATTATATCTTTTATTATGCATTTTTTCTTTTGATATTCATCTCGACATATACCATTTCCTAAACACTTAACCAAAAATCCCACATTTCATAATCATTCGCCCACACATGCATCAAATTGGTATCAAAGCTCAAGGTTGAACCCGTTTTGAGTGATTCCTTATGTTACCTATCTCCTATCTCATTTATCATTTTTTTTTAAATGAATGGTCTTGTTCCAAAAAGGCTTGACTTTGGAGCAAGCACACAACAAAAGGTGAGACCCTGCTATCCAGAATCTCCAACAGCAAATGGAGCAAGTTCTCAATCTTCTAGAGGATCTGGCAAGACAAGGACAACTAGCAAGGCGTCCTGATGATCAACATTGATGTGACGATTTGGATTCTCATCGAAG
Source organism: Eucalyptus globulus (assembly GCA_014182545.1). Lineage (NCBI taxonomy): Eukaryota > Viridiplantae > Streptophyta > Magnoliopsida > Myrtales > Myrtaceae > Eucalyptus > Eucalyptus globulus. The sequence goes on from CM024720.1 coordinate 19,518,673, forward strand.
TTCTAGTGGCGATTCCGATTTCATTGGAGGTAACTCTAGTGATTCTGAATATCAATTTCAAAGATGAAGAGGGAGGCAAAAGAGACTGAACGTGACATCAAAGTGGAGGTTCTCGAATTTGAAGGAAGTCTCAATCCCCACGATTTTTTCGATTGACTGCACATCACCAAACGAATCTTTGGCTTCAAGTCCTATTCATATGAGAAGAGATGTAAGGTTGTTGTCCTGAATTGATGAAATATGTTTCCAGATGGTGGGAGAATTTTAAGCATCAATGAACCAGAGAAGGAAAAGGCTGAATCAAGTCTTGGGAAAAACTCAAGAAGTTGATAAATAAAAGGTTCTTGCCCAACAATTATAAGCAAGACCTGTTCCTCAAACTTAATTCCCTAAGGCAATAATGGATGGGTGTCGAAGAATATATCAGGGAGTTTGAACAACTCAAGATCAGGTGCGGAGTTCCCGAAGTTCCGGAGTAAACCATCACTAATTTCCTTGGCAGTTTGAATCGAGAAATTGCTTATTTGGTTGAACTTCAACCTTATTGGTCCTTTGAAAGCATATGTAAGTTAGCCATTAAAGTCAAGAAGAAATTGAAGAGCAAGAGGTTTTCTTCCAGAACCTCATCCAAAGGGATATCCTACTTTAAGGGTGCTTCCTCAAGCAAAGTCGAGAGTGCGTTGACAAAAGACAAAGGCAACGAGAAATTTGCCGAGCCTTCTAAAGAAGCCCAAAAGAAGCCTGAAGGAGATGCAAGGAAATGCTTTAAGTGCCATGGCTATGGGCATTTTCAAGCTAACCATCCCAATTGGAGAGTTATGACTCTTCAAGAAATTGAAGAGATCAATTTGGCACTTCAAGAGGTGGAGAACAATCCAGACCAAAATAGTTCCAAATCTGAAAAGGAAGATGAAATTGTGAAGAAAGCTGATGATGGCGAGTTGTTGGTCATTTGATGAGCATTATATGCTAGAAGTTTCTCCTAATGAGAATGAGCAAAGGGAGAACATCTTTCACACCCATTGTACTATTAATGAGAAGGTATGTTCAGTAATTATCGACAGTAGGAGTTGCACCAACATCATTTCGATAGAAGCTTTTGACAACTAAACATCCTCAACCATACAATCTCCAAAGGCTTAGTTAAGGGAATGATCTCAAGGTTACCAAATGAGCTCTCACATCATTTTTTATTGGGAAAAATTATCGAGATCAAGTTCTATGTGATGTGATACCCATGGATGAATGTCACTTGCTATAGGGAAGACCTTGGCAATATGATAGAAACATTGTGTATGATGGGCGTAGGAACACATACTCATTTAATAATGAACAAAAATGCATTACTCTTGTACTCTTGAATCCTTCTTTGATACATAAACATCAACCTGGGGAGGCAAACACAAGTAAGGAAAATCTATTCTTGAGTGAAACACGGGTTGAGAGAGCCATTAGCAAACAGAAAAATGTATTTGCTTCCTTATGGTAGAAAAGAAAAGTGAGGTAGAGCGACCCATACATCCCAAGATGCATTCCTTGTTGAAAGAATTTGCAAATGTATTCTCGGAGGAGTTGCCACATGGATTACCTCCAATAAGAGGTATTGAGCATCCCATCAATTCTACCCGGTGTTCCTCTACCCAACAAACCAACCTATCAATGCAATCCGGAAGAAACAAAGGAGTTACAACGACAAGTTGATGAACTTATCGATAGAGGGTGTATTTGAGAAAGCATGAGCCCATGTTCCATTCCAACTCTGCTCATGCCCAAGAAGGATGGTTCATTTAGATGTGTGTCAATAGCCGAGCCATCAACAACATCACAATTAAGTATAGGTACCCCATACCTAGACTTGATGATATGCTTGATAAGTTATACAGTTCTACTGTGTTTTCGAAAATAGATTTGCGGAGTGGCTATCACCAAATCAGGATGTGAGAGGGTAAGTGGAAAATAGCTTTCAAAACTAAATGAGGCTTGTATGAGTGTCTGGTTATGCCATTCGAGCTATCAAATGCTCCAAGTACCTTCATGAGACTTGCGAATGAGGTTCTTCGTTCCTTTATTGGTCAATTTATGGTATATATTTTGACAATATTCTTGTTTATTGCAAGAATGAGGAGGAGCATGTGTCTCATTTGAGGCAAGTTTTCAAAGTCTCAAGAGAACAGACACTTCAGTCTATGGAAGATTTCCAGCTTGTCCGCGTTCCCAAGCAATCTTGACTTCATCTCAACCTTTTTAATGCTGACAAAAAGGGGGAGAGATGCAAGATTTGATCAAACTTTCAATCGTTAAACTTTTAATCGTGTGGACTGTTTGTTGGATTGTTTTGTTTGACTTTGACTTTGTGTCTGGATGAGAACTGAACTAGACTTGGACTTGACTGCTTCTATTAACTACTATTGATATCTTATGGATGGCTTTGTCGTATGCTAAACTAACCTATTTTCTGTGGTTGCAGATTCTAGTGTTATTCATTTAGCCATTGATCTCTATAAGATATGCATATGTGTTTGAGAAATGTTTTGCGGGTCAAAGTTATCCAAATCTACAAAAGTTTTGTCACCATCAAAAAGGGGAGATTGTTGGAGAAATCTTCTTGAAGTGTTTTGAAGGCGACAAAATGTTTCCATCGAGTCTAGTCGAAGGCTTGCGGGCTACTGCTATTTAAAGTCGAAGACCTCCGGACAGCCGGACTCAAGACTCAAAGTCTATCCTCATTGACGTCTCTAATCAGTTGAAAAAAGGTTATCCGGAACTGGATGTTTCGTCAAGGATTTAACCTTATCAAGCGGAGAAGATCTCGTGGCTGGAAAAGTCATAATGGAGTTCTTTGATTGATCGAAGATTGACTCGATAATTGAAGATCCGGTGATTGCCTAAATATTATTGGAAGGTTCTACTTATGGAAACCGAGATCGATTGTATGGGCGAACGGGATTGATGGGCTATCGACACGTTCCTTTAATAGCTCGGATAATCTTCCTAATTGATTCCGTCCAATGGGTAGATTTGAGGAATTCCTTTGGTAAGTGCCAACGGGTATGATGGCATAAAGGAGTATATAAGGAAGACGTTCTAAGTTGTTGAGGTGTGCGCGATAGAAGAATTCCAAAGTCTGAAGCTCCTTTTTGTTTAGACAATTCCTTTGAGCGAATACTTGTATACAAAAGAGAGTCTATATTTGTGAGAAATCTTGAGGAGGTGTGGTAGAACATCTACACTGTGGAATCAAGGCAAAGCTGTGCTGTAACTTCTCTTTTGTTCATAAGTGAAATCCAGCCGGTGGGCTGTCAGTGCGGAAGAGTGGACGTAGGCTTGGAATAAGCCGAACCACTATAAACCCTGTGTTCAATTTTCTCTTCCTTACTCTCTTTACCTTGATCGTATTTCATTTTGTTAATCAAGAGAGAATTTCCTTTCTATCGTTTGCCAAGAATCGCTTCCATATCTCGATAAATTGTTTGTGCACCTATTCACCCCCCTCTAGGTGCTTATACTAGCTATCTCAAGGCTGTCATAAGTTCAACAAATGCAATGATCTACATAGGAATTTACTGTCCACAATCAACTCCTACAGGTTGGAATCATGGGCATCCTGTCCTTCGCCAGATATGCAAGTTGATTGTGTAAGCCACGAAAGTGCATTCCATGATCTCCATAACTAGAATAAAAAACATATGTATAATCAAGTAAAGATGTGAAATATCAACCCTCCAAACTCACAAGCTTCTCCTCTATTACTACATGTATCACTGACTCTATGAGACTGTCCTTCACTCTTAGAGTTTAGTAAACATTCCTTATGTGGGGATATTTTTGTGTGCCAAGGTTAAAAAATAGCTTTTAGTACTATTTATAGAGTTTTCAACCAGATTTTCTCATTATTAGAGACTAATTAAGAAACCTTATATTTTGCTTTATTAAACCAATCTCATAAAAATGATAAATTAGAATGCCAATTAATGTAGCTCACATTAAGAAAATTCTTACGGACTGAAATCTAGGGCAATAGTTGACCTACTAATGGGCGAAATCAATGAGGGTTAACCAACTAAGAGCTTGGAAAAGTTGAGAATCTATGTGCTGTCATCTTCTTACCCATCCGTACATGCATTGTGGACATCCCTCAAAGGAGCATGGAGACCGCTTGCACAAGAACCAAAACTGGTGAACATAAATGACGATATTACCGCGACGAATCTCTCTTATGACTTTTCTGCTATATCGGAATAGTGGCCCAAATGAGAGATGTCAGCTCCAAATTTTTCTTCAGAACAAGTGAATGACTTGTCTAATCTAAGGGCACGATCACCAAAAGCAAAAGGATATTTCAAATTTCCAACATCATCCCGAGGGAACTCTTAAAACATGTAGTCTCCAAAATGCCAAAGAGGCCACATCAGAACCCAAAATAAAGGTGGACTACCAAATAATGGTAAGCATTTAAGATAACCCTCTGATGAAGAGCCTTTAGTTTCAAAATCGAGGTACATGCAGATAAGTCAATGGATTTAGAATCCAATTCATCAGCCTAAGAATGGATTGTAACTCATTGCTAAAGAAGGAGGCCTTTTTCTCAGAGCTAAGGATTCCTTTGGATGCGTGGCATAACCCTAGATTTTGCAAGCTTCCCAGTGATGTTGACTTTATATCGTGTACATTTCAATACCAAATGATACGAAAGATTTCCTGTTGTCAAAAAGTCAGATTATGCGCTCAACATGAAATGCATGCTCAGGCTTGAATGTTGCAAACCAATTATAAGATCAGCTTAGCCCTATAAAGATAATGCAGTTTGGCTTTGTCATGTTAATGCATGCACCTTCATCAATTAGCTAATAAATGGCTTTCCCAATTTCATCCTTAATTCTGTGAAGGCAGTATCTTGTACAATATCTACCAACATCAATCTAGATTAATGCCAAACATGAAAGTATATTAAGAAGCAAGAAAATTGCTAAATAAGTTCTCATTTTAATTACACAGTTTCAGTTGACAACATACCATCATCAACAAGAGAATCATCCACATGCATAGGCTTTTGTTCTGAGCTCTCTTGAGGCAAAGAAAACACAGGGCACTGGAGTTAAGGAAGCAATCTTGTTGCATTGCTAGAGTTTTGTAGAAGTTGCGGTAACCTACTTTTTCCACTGTGCCATCAAGGGAGTTCTTCCTCTTGATGATCCTTCCTTTCAAAAAGTCGGTCTCACCTAGACCGATGGGATGATCACTTTCAACCAGGAGGTTTCCCTTCTCATCATTTTTGTCGGTATCGTGAGGACTGATGCTTGAAATAGGAGCTACTTATAATATTTCTGTCCTTTATTCTTGCTTTTCCCTTGATTCCGTTTACACCTACTTTATGTGAAATATCATCAAGGGAGGTTTTCCCTTTCATGATCACTCGCTTCATAAAGTCAGTCTCGCCTAAACTGATTGGATGATCACTTTTTTACCAGGATAATTTCTTTTCCGTCATCAATATTGGCTTCCTTCCCAGCATGATGCTTGAAATAAGAGCTTCTTACGATGATCTCTCTTTTATTTTTCTTATTTATTCCTCAATGCTGTTTACACCTAAATTTCCAGCCACGTCCTCAGGGTAGGTCTTCTTTTTTATGATCATGCCTTTCACACATAAAGTCCCTCCTGCACTTGTGGGATCACTTCCAACCAGGGTGTTTTCTCTCTCCTTGTCTCTATCAGTTTCATTCAAAAACTGATGCTTAATGAAGGAACTCCTTGCAATAGGCTTTTTATACTCTTTCCTTGTTTTTTCGTCAACTGTGTCTATAGAGCTTTTGGGTTGATGGTCCTCCAATGATACGCAAGGTTTATGAATCGGAAGCCTGGACTGTTGTAGTAATGAGAGCCCTGGTCTTCCAACCTCATCCAATGCGCTTGCATTTTTTAACTTATGGACAAAGTAGACAATGGAAGTCAATTTATGACAACATATCTGCACCTATCAGAATCCAATGGCCACGATCAGCTTTGGGCTTACCACTTTCCATTATTCTGATGCCTCTGGAACTTCTCGTGTGAAACCATCTTCCTAATTGAACAAAGTTCGAGGAAATCAACGATCTTCAAACATGTTTGTTTAGACTAGGTAGGCGATCATGAGTATTCACAATATTTGTGGTGTATAATTCAGGCAAAAAAATAGTATAATTCCAAGGACAGATCATCTGCTCACTTCATGGAGCTGAGACGGTTGGTGATGGTTCATATCAAGCAGAGCTTCCTTGGAATTGGGTTCACTGAAACTCCAAGAAATGTTATTCACTAGACTTGACTGGTTTAGAGGTAGTCCGAGGAGCCTTGAAATGCCTCTTTGTTTCGAGAGATGCGAAGCCTTAACAGATTAAGGAAACCTTTTGGACCATAGCCAAATGAGGATGACTTTATAGAGATCCCGCGCAAAACCGTCTCAAGGGGACCATGTCAATTTCCCAAGCTGGGAATAACAAAATAAAGATCTCTCGAGCCTGACTCAATTTCCTGGTGCTGAAAGGCTTTTCAAATTGCAAAACAAATTCAGAATTCCTAAGAAGAAGACCAACCTGATACTATTCATATTACTTTTTCTTTTGATATATAGAAACAATATTGTCATGTGTGTTGAAACTAACGAGACTCCCATGCGTTACATTAGTTTAAGACTACATTTGTTATGTTATTCTACATGTTAATATTGACGTGGATTTTCGCAAGTAAAAAGTAAATCTGGACTCTCTGTTACTGCGTCCATTTCATCCCGTGGGTGAAGACTTCAGCTTCTTCATTTTTGTCAATAGACTTTATTATTGTGCCTTTATGATCTTCTAAACAATCCTCTTCTTTTCCTTTTCTTCTAGCCTTGATTAACATGTTAATATGGTTGGTCCCAGCGTCCTCCCCGAAAATGGAAGAGCATTTCTGCCTAAATCATTCGGTGAATATGGGAGAGTCGCCAATCCAGGGTCTATCGAGTCAAGACGCTGCTGGTCCTCCTAGCTGGCTGCCTAGTCTATTTGGGTGTCTTCAGGGCATTCAGGCGATGTTACCCAAAGCGCGCATTCACATTGCTGGCATTCGGGGCTTCATGGAAGATGCTACGTTTTCGAATGTGTTGTTCGATGGCTATCTTGGTGGTGGCTCTTGGAAGCACTGATTCCTACACTATACAGTCTTGAGGACATCGAACAATGGACGTCCCTTGGCACCGAGTTGTCCATTAAATGTGGTAAAGCAGGGTCGGTAACTGGCTCCTATGTGGGACCCATAAAAGCTAATGCAGGTTGAGTCTTATCTTATATTTTCAGTGTTCTTGAAAGTTGATGAAAGAGTCTGAGCTTTGAGGTCAGCTAGCAAGGATGAAATGCAGAAAACTTATTTCAGAAGCAGACCACATGAGCGCCAAGCGCCGAGCGCTGAAGCAGCATCTAACCCAAGCTTATCCATTTTCCATACGAAGGTATCAATACTTGGTGATAACGGTAGAAGAGATAAAGGTGCACTTGCGCTTCTCACGAGCGTTGTGGAGGCAACAGTCATAGTGGCTTGAGGGAGATGTGCTACCGATCATCCATACTTAAGACGGATGACGTTATCACTGCTGAAAAGATTTGGAATTGCAGAGGGAGGGTTTTAAGCGCGAGTGGAGGAGACCCAGACGGTGAGCTCAAGGATATTCGCCTCCCTTTTACACTCTTCAAGCGTATCTGTTTGAGATTTGCTAGCTATATGTTGCCCCTGCCCCAAGAAGCTCACGACAAGTTATAGATCCTGATTCGACATAGCCTGCTTCCTAAAGAGAATGGTCGTGAGCGAGTTTTCAGAGTTAGGGAGGTAGAACTCGCATTTCATTTTGATCTATTCTACACCAACTTCTCTGTAAATCTCGGTCCCGTCATACGGTAATAAAAAGTACTACAAACGTTTACTGTGCTTGCTCTCTCTCCGCCTACGATATCAAATTAACGAAAATCTAAAAATGAAAGCATGTGGTCCAATACTGATGCCTCGGTAACCCTCTTTATGAATATCGCGATCCTTACCATCGAGATTGTCAAATTTGACATCAAAATTTTCTCAGAATAGGCCACAATAGCAGGTACATGTATACATGTACCGTACGAGTGGTGTCAAATAAACAAATATGTGGAGAAGCCTATCGAGATGATGCGTAGAACATAGTTACGGAATCCATGGTGTTGGAAGATATGCTCTAATCCGATACTGGGAGATATGCTCGGAATCTCAATTGATCTTAATTGTACATAATTTAGTTAGGATCGTTAGATTGAGATTGGATTCGATTTCATAAATATTTGTTTGCCTTTTATTATTTCATCTCTGTACTATAATTACAGAAGAATTGTACATCAGAAGAGATACGAAATACATAAGAATTCCAGATCTCTATAGTCTTCTTCACTTTCTTTCATGGTATCAGAGCCTCGGCTTCTGACCATTCTTCGCTTCCGCTTCTGATTGCCACCAAAGGAGATCTGAATCACATAATAGATCTGCCATCTTGGTATAGGAATCACTCTTGAAGAAGAAGACAAGAGCTACTAGTTTCTTACCCCAATGGCTAACGACCAAACCACCGCAGAAGCTTCACCACCGGCGCAGATTCAAATTTTACCTGCAACAACACAACAACAAACAATCCAGGCACACCCTGTTCAATGGAGACTTACACAGGCTCAGTTTGGTCTGGGGCAACCCTTTGTGGGGCAACCATTCCAATGGGTACCTTACCCATTCTATGTCGGGACAAACCCGAATGCATCATTGCCCGTTTATGTAGGACACCGGGGAGCCTACATCCAATCCAAGGCAAGCTCACCAGCCGTAAACGGGGCAAGCTTGACCCTAGGATAAGAGCAGGTAAGTGGATCTGGAGAACCAGAACAAATGCGGGATATCAATTCAGGACAAATGAATTGGGCCAAGGGACAAATTCTTACCCGAACCTTGCGCCGGATTCATGCCATTCCCGTCGGCTTTCAGGGGCGGCCAGGAGCTGCGATCCCACACGTCTCAACATCAAATGGCCCCGAGCTAAAACTAATCAACCTTCAGTTAACCGGCCCAGAGAACTACGCCAGGTGGTCCTGAGACTTCCGGCACGCCCTTGTGACGAAGGACAAGGATGGATTCCTCGATGGGGCGGTTCTGATTCCTGCCGATGAGCGACTAGCTTGATTCTGGAGGAAATGCAATCAGCTCGTGAGGACGTGGATCGGCAACTGCATCTCCCCAGAGGTCGCGGCTGGTCTCCCACCAATAGAGGACTCGAAAACCATGTGGGAAAACATCAAACAAATGTATGGCAAATTAGATCGGGCACAAATTTTTTCCCTTTTGCAGGAGCTCAGTGAGTTAAAACAAGGGAACATGACCATCACGGCTTGTTACAACAAACTGTCGTCCCTATGGAATGATCTCGAAGTAGCAGAGGAGAAACTCGTGGGTCCAAAGGAGACACTTGCACAATACCGGTCGATCAAAGAAAGGGAAAAGGCAACCTGATTCCTTTTAATCTTGAACGATTCTTACTTGACATTTCGCTCGCAGATTTTGGCCATGGAACCAGTGCCCTCTCTTGGCCGGATCTACCAATTAGCTATCCAAGAAGAAAGCCAGAGGCTTGCTTCTTCAGAATTAGCGAAGGGAGGAGAGGTTTTTGCCCTGGCCAGTTGCAGCGAGCGAAGAAATTGGGGATCGAAAACCCTAAACCTAGAGCTTAAAAAAGGGGTGCACGGAGGAGGAGAGCTAGGGTTTCGATCGCCCGGATCTGAAGATCTCTATCTCCTTAAAAAGGGAGCACTGGACGGCTCAGATTCGGCCCGTAGATCGGACGATCCAAAGGGACCCATCTATTCGACCGAATCCAACGGTGGAGATGGAGCGACTGGCAAGACATCTAACGGTGGTGGTTTTTCCTCTGCATTTGATGGTGGAGGAATTTTTTCGGCATCTGCGAAGAATTTTAAACAAAAAAGGGGTAAATTATATTGTGATTTTTGCATAAGGCCACATCATACAGTGGAAAATTGCTGGAAATTACATAGTAAACCCGGAGAAAAAGGAAAAAAGATTTATGCGGCCTACCAGGTTGGTGGTTCTAATGCTGATCGGCCCATTACAAATGATCAATACCAACAACTGATGCAGGCAATACAAAAATTGGACATCTCAAGCAAGGGAGGAAATTTCTCTGGTATTTCTTGTTGCCTAATTAATAATATTTCCAGGAAATCTTGGATAATTGATTCTGGGGCAAGTGATCACATTGTTTGTGAAAGAGCATTATTTTCAAATATACATGAGAACCTAGAATTCTCTATAACTGTCCAATTACCAAATGGGAACGTTACTCATGTCAAAATCACTGGATCAATCAAACTCAGCCCAGATATTATACTAAAAAATGTCCTTTACCTTCCAGAATTTCGATTCAATTTTATTTCTGTGTCCAAAGTCTGCAGAGAAAATTTCTGTCGTGTATTGTTTGATTCTGACACCTACTTCTTTCAGGCCATTTCGACTGGCAGAGTGATGGGCTTGGGTAGTCTTTCTGAAGGATTGTTTCTATGGAAAAATTCTCCAAGTAATTTTGATTTACCCTTATTTCCTTCAAATAAAATATCATTGTGTAACACGACTGCCAATGATAAAGACTATCTTTTACATTCACGATTGGGTCATAGTGCTTCATTTCCTTATTCTAAGTGTCAAATATGTCCCATTGCAAAGTAATCACGCATTCCTTTTGCCCTTAATAAAAATTGTGCAACGCACATTTTTTCTTTAATTCACATGGATGTTTGGGGTCCTTATCATACCCAACATCATGATGGATCGCGCTATTTCTTGACAATTCTGGATGTCGCGACCTCTTTTTTCGGGCACCCGATCGGGGCGGGCACCTTCGGAGGCTAATGGTTCGGCTATGTTTATCAAGCATAGCCCGGACTCTCCCAAGTCCACAAATTCACGACTTAATGGTCCAAGTTTTTAACTTGTAAGTTAATTTTAAAATGGAGTTGCCACTAATCAATTTGAAGTGGATCGATTAGAAACCCAAGTGAAGTATCGGCAGAAATACTCGCTCCTGCGCAACCAGAGAAATTAGGATCGGGGACTTGATTACACTAGCTAATCACTAATGCCCTTTTAGTACCTAATCTTGTTTAAATCCTTAATGCCTTTTAGATGTTTGAGGGATTTTCCACGCATTTGTGGAGGAAAAACATTTTTTTTTTTACATTTTCTCATTTTTTGAACATAAAAATGTGGGGCATTAGTGATATTTTCTCCTTTTTTTGTTAATCACCTCGCATTTTTTGATTTTTTTGGTCTTTTTTCTGAAAATATAAATCATTTTTTTGGCTTTTTCTGGCATTTTTGGCTTTTTTGGGAAAATATGAGATATTTTGATTTCTTTTGATTTTTTGGAAAATAATTTTTTTATTTTTTATTATATTAAAATATTAATATATTACTATAATATATTTAACGACCCGGGTCAGATCCCCGGGTTGGGTCCGACCCAGGTCGTCCACCCTCAGGCCCGGCCCAGGATTTTTTGCCTTTGTTTTACAAAAATCAGCCCACACAATGATAATTGGGCCTAAAAAGAATGCCCGGCCCGACGACCCAACCTGCTTAAGGAAACCCTAGGGTACCGGGTCATGCGTCCGACCCGGTTGACCCAACTCTGTAGCCGCATCCCACTTCGCAGTCCAGCGGCCGCAACGGACGACGGAGGGGGAGCGTCCAAGCTGAGATAGCTAGTATAAGCACCTAGAGGGAAGTGAATAGGTGCACAAACAATTTATCGAGATACGGAAGCGATTCTTGGCAAACGATAGAAAGGAAATTCTCTCTTGATTAACAAAATGAAATACGTTCAAGGTAAAGAGAGTAAGGAAGAGAGAATTGAACACGGGATTTATAGTGGTTCGGCTTTTTCCAAGCCTACGTCCACTCTTCCGCACCGACCCCACCGGCTGGATTTCACTATGATCAAAGAGAGTTACGGCACAGCTTTGCCTTGATTCCACGGTGTAGATGTTCTACCACACCTCCTCGAGTTTCTCACAAATATAGACTCTCTTTTGTATACAAGTATTCGCTCAAAGTGATTGTCTAAACAACAAGGAGCTTCAGACTTTGGAATTCTTCTATCGCGCACACCTCGAACAACTAAGAACGTCTTCCTTATATACTCCTTTATGCCATCATACCCATTAGCACTTACCAAAGGAATTCCTCCAATCTACCCGTTGGACGGAATCAATTAGGAAGATTGTTCGAGCTATTAAAGGAACGTGTCGATAGCCCATCAATCCTGTTCACCCATACAATCAGGATCTCGGTTTCCATAAGTAGAACCTTCCAAGAATATTTAGGCAATCATCGAATCTTCAATCATCGAATCAATCTCGATCAATCAAAGGATTCCGTTACGTCTTTTCCAGCCACGAGATCTTCTCCAGTTGATAAGGTTGAATCCTTAACGAAACATCCGTTACGGATAACCTTTCTTCAACGGATTAGAGACTATCAATGAGGATAGACTTTGAGTCTTGAGTCGGCTGTCCTGAGGGTCTTCGGACTTTAAATATCGAGTGCCGCAAACCTTCGGACTAGGCTGATGGAACGTTTTTGTCGCTTCAAAACACTTCAAGAATATTTCTCCAACAATCTCCCCATTTTTGATGGTGACAAAACTTTCCTGCAGATTTGGACAACTTTGACCTGCAAAACATTTCGCAAACACATATGCATATCTTAAATGGCTAAATGAATAACACTAGAATCTGCAACCACAGAAAATAGGTTAGTCTAGTATACGATAAAGCCATCCATAAGATATCAATAGTAGTTAATAGAAGCAGTCAAGTCCAAGTCTAGTTCAGTTCTCATCCAGTCACAAAACAAAGTCAAACAGAGTTCAAACAAACAAACCACACGATTAAAAGTTTGAACAAATCTTGCATCTCTCCCCCTTTTTGTCAGCATTAAAAAGGTTGAGATGAAAATAGAATGAAGTCAAGATTGCTTGGGAACGCGGACAAGCTGGAAATCTCCCATAGACTGAACGATGCCTTCCAGCCTTTTCAAGTCTTCCTTCAGATGTGCAATCTCCTCACCCTTGGCATTGGCCTGAATCTGAGCGAGAGAGGGCTTGGATCTTATCATTCAATGAACATGAAGAAACTTGACCCGCATTCTGCAAGTTTTGAACCTCGCGTCCCAAGGCATAAATTTGACCTTTCATCTCCAAGAGAATATCCATGATTCTGCGAAAATCTGCTGCATTATCAATCGAGTACTTGCTTGGCCCGTTCGATGGAGTAAATGCAGGCGATGGTAGATCAGCATAATCTCGCAGGTTTGGCGATGAAACTTCATGACCTTCTTCTGGAAATTGAGAGGTATAAACATCCTCTGGGTCTGCAGGTGAGCGACTAACTTCTTCACTTGCATCAGGATATGAAGACTTCCCTCCTTTCTCTTAATCTCCCCCTGTTTCCATGCCTACAGGTGGAGAAGAGAGTTCCTCAGGTTCTCCTTCTTCTTTTCTTTCTTCTTCATGTCTTTTCTCCTCTGCTTCTTTTTCAGCTTCTCTTTCTTCTTCTTCCTTCTCCTCTGCATCCTTCTCCTCTGCTTCTTTCGTCATTTGTTCCGATTCTTTCGTGGAAGGGACGACTTAAATTCTTCAAAGCCATTGCGAGAGATGGTGATATCTTCCTCATCATCTTCATCCTCTACGAGGAGAGCTCTTCTTCTTTTGGATGGAGCAACCATGGGCTCCTTTCCTTTTCTTTTTGCTGCAAAAGAGATTTGATGAGTTTTGGCAGGAGTCTTCTCCTTGAATTTTTCCAACTCCTTTCTCAGTTCCTTCAGACGCATTTTGGTCACCATTTTCAGTCCTACCACCATATGATCGCATGGTCGAACACAAAAGATTTGCGGAGGCTGAATATTCAGATGTCTGAATAACTTCGTAACAAGGCTTGGGTAAGGGAGTTGATCTCTGTCCTTCATCATTGCTCTATACATGTGAAACATAACAGTGTGAGGGAGAGAAAACTTTTTCCCAAAGAGGATGGCATACATCAGCTTGGCCTCTGAACTTGAAACATCAGTCTTGGAAGTTGATTTCGGTCGGAGGCAATTGATCATAATCTTGTGAAGCAAGATGTTGAATGCACTCATCCTTAAGTAGGTGATATTCTCCTATATTCTCCTGTCCTTCACCAGTTCCAGTGTGGCCCGAGCAATGGAAACTTTGATTGGTTGATATCTTCCTCTTTCAAGTCCTAACACATCTGCCAGCATATTCATATCCACAACATAGTCTTGATCTTTAACGCTGAAAGAGAATCTATTCGCATCAAAAAGCTAAGATTTGAATAGAAATATGCGCTTAATCCGGCATAGGCCTCGTACCGTCGGGAGAGGAACTTTTCAAGTTGGAGATAACTGAACTTTTCTCTCAAGTTCACATTCACGACATCCAGAAAATCAAAATCCACACTCCTAGGGTTTATTACCCCACGCTTTAGCAATTTCGAGTACGATCCTTTTGTTCCTTCGATCTGAACAAATCTCCCCTTTTCCTTGATTTTCAACCGCAATACCCATTTTCGGTTGAAATTGGTCAGTACAATTTGTCATCATCATTCCCATCTACGTAGGATTCGGCCCCGATCACGAGGATCACTTGGGATATTCGCAAGGGTTTCCTCAGCCACCCCTTTACGAGCAATTCCCAAAATTTCCATTTTTCGCAGAAAGATATATTCGTTCTTATATCCTTTGTCTTTAAGAAAATCATCAACATAGTTCAAAGGAGTACGAATTCCTTTTAAGGCACGATATAGTTTGTAAATAAAAGCGGGCTTTTGAACTCTTACAGGGTCTGCATCCTCGATGATTTCTTCATGTTGTTGATGATCAACGCCTTGAGGACTAGATGGAGGAGAATGACGCTGCTGAGAATGTTGTGGGCTCGGTTGCTGTTCGGAGACACTTCTTCTTCAGTAAGATCGGTGCGTAGGCCCCTCACTCATTCGTCGTGGTCCCCTGCTTGCGATTCTCGAAGAATTTCTTGAAGATGACATCTTTCTCAGTTTTTGGAAGATTCCTTGCTTGACTTTCTCAAGAAAGATGACAACTTTTTAAAGATTAAACAAAGAAGACAAATGGGAATGGAGGATCGATGCTTTCTAGGGTTTTTGAAAGTAAAGTGAAGAGGAATCAACAGTGCATGATCGGTTAAAAGAGAGATAAACGAACCGTCACAAAGGAAATAAAAAGATGCCTTTTCAAAATAACTGTCTTTTCATAAAAATAGCCATTTCAAAAATACTTTCTTTTTGAAAATGAAATGATGCAATAATTACGTCGATTAAATATAGCAACAATTTAAACACAGTCTGACGATCGTACCTTTTCAAGATAAGATTAGAGAGAGAAAGACTTACAGTCGCTTGCGTACCAAGACTATCTTACGAGATAAAGTCTTGTATGTTTGAGTGCGAAAGTCTTTAGACTTTGATTTCCTCATACCTCAAAATGTTGAGTCTGGAACGGATAGATTCAAATTGATTTTCTCCAAAGGCTTTGTGAATATATCCGCTAGTTGGTTCTTTTTGAGTCAACAAATTGAATTGAAACATCTCCATTTTGAACATGGTCTCTAATAAAGTGATGTCGAATCTCTATATGCTTTGCTCTTGAGTGGAGAATTGGATTTTTGGTGAGGTTGATAGCGCTAGTGTTGTCGCAATTAATCTCCGTGCATGAGTCTTCAATTCTAAAGTCTCTTAGCTGTTGTTTTATCCATAGAATTTGCGAACAGCAACTTCCAAGAGCTACATACTCGCTTCATTGTTGAAAGAGCCACAGTGCTTTGTTTCTTGAAAACCAAGACACTTTGTCTTGCTTCCAAGCAACCGGCAAGTTCAGTGCTTTTTCTATCAACTACGCAACCGGCCAGATCTGCGTCACGAATATCCCATAAGATTAAGGTCTCCTTCTTAGGATACCAAAGACCGATGCTTGAAGTTGATGAAACATATTTAATAATACGCTTTGCAGCTTTCAAATGAGATTCTTTTGGATCTTGATTGAAATCGCACGAATGCAAACACTAAACAAAATGTCGAGTCTAGAAGGTAAGATAAAGAAGAGATCCGATGATACTCTGTACAGGTTTTGATCGACTTTCTTCCCTTCTTCATCTTTGTCTATCTTCAAGGAACTTGACATTGGTATGTCAGCCTTTTTGCAATTGTCCGGACAAACTTTTGACAAGATCATTTGCATACTTTTCTTGATGAATAAAAGTTCCTTCCTCCAATTGTTTTATTTGAAGTCCAAGAAAGAAGGTTAACTCACCCATCATGTTCATTTCAAATTCTTCCCGCATAGTCTTAGAAAATTTCTTACCTGAGACTTTCATTAGAGGATCCAAAGATAATATCATCGACATATATTTGAACAAGCAAAAACTTTTTTTTTTCTCTTTTAATAAAAAGAGTAGTGTCTACTTTACCTTTAACAAAATCCATTTTGAATTAAAAACTTACTTAATCTATCATACCAAGCTCGAGGTGCTTGCTTTAAGCCATATAAGGATTTTTTGAGTCTCGAATCTTGAGTCTGGTTTCCTTGGGTCTTCAAACCCCGGTGGTTTGTTCCACATAGACTTCCTCATGGATGAATCCATTTTAGGAAAGCACTTTTGACATCCATTTGGAATAACCTGAAATTTTTATGACAAGCAAATGCAAGTAATAAACGAATTGCTTCTAACCTTGCTACCGGTGCATAAGTCTCGTCATAGTCGATCCCTTCTTCTGTGTATCCCTTGGCCACGAGTCTAGCCTTGTTTCTTACGACTTTACCTTTCTCGTCCATCTTGTTCCCGAAAACCCATTTAGCTCCAACAACCTGATTTACCTTTCGGTTTTGGAGTTAATTCCGACATCATTAATTTTGAATTGTCTGAGTTCTTCTTGCATAGCTTCAATCCAGCTTTCATCGGATAAAGCTTCTTCTATGCTCTTGGGTTCTATTTCAGAAATAAGTGCCACAGCACTAGACTCTTCTCGCCTTTTGGATCTTGTGCGAATTCCTTCATAGATGTCGCCAATAATAAGATCTTTGGGATGACCGGACTTATGTTTCCGATTCTTGCTGGTTAATTTATCGATTGATGATCACTTCCTTCACTTGAATCTTCAACGTCACTTGTTCTTTGATCCTTCAAAGTTTGAACTGCTTCTTGAGATTTAGACTTTGTAGAGTCTGGGCGCAGTTGATCTCTTCGAGATGAGTCTGAATGAATTCACTTTGTGTAGCATCTTGGAATTTGACATTCATTGATTCTTCCACAGTTTGAGTCTTCTTGTTGTAGACTCGTACGCTTTGCTTGTGGTTGAATATCCAAGGAAGATGCCTTCATCGACTTTTCTTCAAACTTACCAACTCGATCATTTGCATTTTCAATATGAAACATTTGCATCCGAATACATGAAAATACGAAACAATTGGCTTCTTTTCTTTAAATAGTTCATAAAGGGGTTTTTCTAGAATAGGCCTTAGAAAGACTCTATTGATAATATAACATGATGTTGAAACTGCTTCAACCCAAAAACGTAAAGAGATATTACTTTCAATTAAAAGAGTTCTAGCCATTTCTTGAAGAGATCTATTCTTTCTTTCCACGACTCCGTTTTGCTCTGGAGTATATGGGGAGGAGAACAAATGTTGAAAACCAGATTCATCACAAAATTTTGCAAAGTCTTGATTTTCAAATTCACCTCCATGGTCTGTTTTTATACTTGAAATGACATACCCTTTTCATTTTGAACCTTCTTAGCAAATTTTTCAAAGTAAGAGAAAGTTTCAAACTTACTTGTCAAGAAATATACCCAAGTAAATCGTGAGTAGTCATCCCCAATTACTAGGCAATATTTCTTACCTCCAATGCTCTGCTTGTTTGGGTCCGAAGAGATCCATATGCAAGAGCTGCAGTACACGGTTAGTGGAGACTTGATTTATTGGTTTAAAGGAATTTCTTACCTGTTTTCCCAATATACATGGTGTACATAGATCGGACTTTTGATATGATAAATTGGGTAGACCACGAACAAGCTTCTTTGCTGAGATTTTGGCTATTTGTTTCATGTTGATATGTCCAAGCTTTTTGTGCCATAAGTTCGCTTCGTCTTGGATTGAGATTAGACATTGCGATTCATCTGGTTTTACGTCCAAGAGGTAGATATTCCCATGTCTTCGACCCATGAATGACTGAGTAGAGTCTTTACTGGTTCCTAAACAAATACCCTCTTGAAAGTTGATTCTAAAACCGGCATCACAAAGCTGATTGATACTGAGCAGATTGTAATTGAGCCCTTCAACTAAAGAAACATTGCTTATTGTGAGGTTCCCAATCTTTACTGATTCCAAATCCTACTATTTTTCCTTTCTTTGTTTCCTCCAAATGAGACTTTTCCACCATTCATTTGAGCGAGCTTTATGAAGTAATTTGAATCCTGTCATGTGTGTCTTGGCATCCACTATCCGGATACCATTTTACTTTTTTCTTGATAGTGACACTCCGTTCATTCAAAAGAAACTCAAGCTTTCTTTTGGTACCCATATTTTCTTGGGTCCTTTTGAGTTAGTCGATATACGGTTTTTTTGCCCAGACTTTATTGACAGTCTCCAAACCATAGGACATTCTTTCTCAAAATGATATGTACTATTGCATTTTGAACATCTAAGAGCATTGCGACCTACTGGTTTTACAAAGTTCCTTTCAAAATGATTTTTGTAGGCATCTCTTGTTGGTCTTTGCTTGATCCTTTCCTATACTTTAGGAAAATCAATTAAAGGAATGGTTTCAGCAGTCATTCCCAAACCAGATTTATTGAAATAAGGTCTTTGAACATAAAGTATTTTATCTAGTTTTCATAACCTAGAGAAAATCTTTTGAAATATTTGAAATATCCTTTTTTTTAAGAAAGCATTTTCTTTTAAAAGATTATTTTCACTTTCTTTGAGAGAAGAAACGTTCTGGTCTAAGCATTTCACTTTTTTTCCTCCAAAGTATTCTCATGTTGTTTTAAAGCAGAATTTTCTTTTTTTTTTTTTAGTTCGGAAATTCTTTTAAGAGAAAGTCTTAAGACTAAAACATAATTCATCAATGTATTTTGAAACTTTAATAGGGATTTTGAAGTTACTACCTCGAATTCACTTTAGAATCAAGATCGACCGTCTCGGAGTTTGATTACGAATCGGTGTGCCATTAGACATATGTTGGCATAATCATCATCACTATCTTCACACTCCGTATCACTCCCGGGTTTCAGCTTTGAGAGCTTTTCGATATTTTTCAGTTTTTCCTCTCTTCTTTTTCAAAGAGGACAGTTGGTCTCGATGTGTCCCTTTTTCTTGCATTCAAAGCGGACATCACATCTTTGTTTGATTCATCATCTTCAGCAACTTGGTGCATGCTTCCGAAAACTTTGTTTCCTTGAATTGAATCTTCTTCCTTTTAGCTTTCTGAATCTTCTTATCATGAGAGCAAGTTCTTCATCATCCAAGTCGTCTTCGGAATCTATTACATCAGAATCATCATTAGATTTTAATGCAATAGATTTCTTACCTTTAGGGTCTTCGTCTTCATTGATTCGTTCCACTTCATAAGATTGAAGAGTCCCAACCAACTCATCGACAGACAGTGGCATGATTCTTTGGGTCTCTCTGATTGAGGTCTTTATGTGATTCCAATCAGGAGAGTCCACGCAGCAACTTGTTTACTTTCATGGGATCGAAATTGGTTGACCTTGATTTTCAAGACCATTCACGATATCTCGTAAAAAGCGACTAAACATGTCGATTATAGATTCTCCCGGTTTCATTCTCAAGGCTTCGTATTGACCGAGAAGAATGTTGATTCTTGTCTCTTTCACTCGATCGGTTCCTTCATAAGTAATGTGTAATCTATCCCTAACTTCTTTGGCTGTATCACAAGAAGATATTATGTTATATTCAGTAGTTGATAAAGCACAATATAAAGAAGAAATTGCTTTTGCATCAAAGAGCTTGTCTCTTGATTATCTCTTCCGAGTCAATTCGCTAGACTCAACGAGTCTTTTCCTCTTTCGAGATAGGAACAGCTTTGGGAACGATTCCTTTTTTCTACAACGTCCCATTCCGTAGAGGATCCTTTGATCTTAAGAACGCCTTCATCTTGTTTTTCCATATGTTGTAGTCCTTTCCATTAAAATAAGGTGGTGCTGTGTTGCTTTGCCCATTCTACAGCCCTGGAGCCAACATACTAGCCATGGATCTTTAACTCGGGTAAAATACTTCAAACAAAGTGAGTACACGAGGCTCTGATACCAATTGAGATAGCTAGTATAAGCACCTAGAGGAGGGTGAATAGGTGCACAAACAATTTATCGAGATACGGAAGCGATTCTTGGCAAACGATAGAAAGGAAATTCTCTCTTGATTAACAAAATGAAATACGATCAAGGTAAAGAGAGTAAGGAAGAGAGAATTGAACACAGGATTTATAGTGGTTCGGCTTATTCCAAGCCTAC